>PVJH01002839.1:0-157381 GCA_004026705.1 Nesogale talazaci
TGCAAAATAATATATTGTTGGTTTAGTTTACTATGAGTATTTTGTTTTAATTATGAAGTGGTTTTCATTATAATTATTGCTTTGAAATCACTGAACCAGAATCTTTTAACTCTAAAAGGAAAATTAATTACTTAGATAAAGCTATACAAGTTAAAATTATTTAAAGAAAATTAGACATTGTCTATAGGTAGACAGTAATAAATTATTTTAATAATCATATACAATTTTAAAACTATTATATTATACTTAAGATTAATTACTTATAAGCATACAAGAATTTAAATAATAACCACTTCTATTCATCACAAAATAGTGACTCTATGAGAATTATTCATCAAATAATTACTTCTGCTGTTTTTAAAAGGACCTGTACTCAATTTTGATGACTCCATTCTTCAGTCTTCTGACCTTCTTAGCTTTACAGTTATCAACTTTTATGAGATCATGCTTAAAAGTTACATGTTTTATCTTTCCTGGTTATTTATATTGTGTAATTATGGGGATTATAAATGACCTTTTCAAAATGATGGATCCAAGCTCTTAGAATCTGAAACTTTGAACCTTTAACTTTAAATTTTATTTCTATTATCTGACATCAGTGAAAGAAAAATGAGGCTTTTGAAAAAAATCATTATAAGGATCTTTTCTTGTTATAGTTATTTCTTAACTATTTCAGCTGTATCAAAGAACAGGCAAGATTTATCATTTTTAGGATTCTGAAAACCATAAAAGATCTTTTGAGAAACCTGATCATTTTTCAATAACTGAACTAGAACTACCACAGACATTTAATATATCTGATAAAAGTACAGATATAATGAAAGCACTACAATAGTAATATATAACCAGAAACTTACATTTCAATGACTTCTGCAAGTACTGAATATAACATCAATTGCAGAAAACTGTCTTAACACCTCATCAGGCAGCTAGAAAAGGGAAATTTTCAAAATAATCTTGTTCATCATTCCCAGGTATTAGGGCATTAATAAAATGGTGAGCCCTTCTCATGGTATAAGATTGAAAGACCAATTTACAAAAATAGGGTTATTGAGGTTTCAATGACTTAGGATCACCTTTTAGTATCTTTTTGAGAACATTTTATAAACCTAACTGTTTTAAAGTATAGCTATGAATACACATTTTAGAAATCTGTGTCTTTAGATTTAAGCACTTGTGTATTGAATACAATTTTGAGAGATGATTTACTTTATAGAAGGGTTACAAATAGTGAAAATTAATTTAACAAACAGTAAAGTAATTCCATATTTTTAATAATTTAAAGGATACACTTATTAAGTCTTAAAAGTGACAGAGACACCATAAGACAGAAAAACACCTGGAAGAGGGATGTCGTTTGCACAAGGTCAATATGCTCTCCAAGGATTCACAGGCAGTGCACTAGCTAAACAAGACACAGAACAAAGAATTCATAAACTCTTGATTAATAGCAAATGAATACATCCCAGTTTTAATTATGACTATAGATGCAGAAACAGGATCATGATTAAGACACACACAGTGGCAGAAAGATCTTACAAGATTGGTATAGAATGTTCCAAACAAGACAGTCAGGATAAGACTGATAGATATAGCATGAATCGTGACTATGTGAGAATCTGTACTGTGCCCAGGACAATATTCTTCATCAAAGATACACACAGGAAAGTCCCTGAGAGAGAGAGTACCTCTCCCTGAAATGATAATCTACTTTAGTAATCCACTTTTCAAGGCACTCTGACTCAGAACAAGAACATCTACAACTTTGGTTAATTATCAGAAAAATTTCAGTGAAATTAATCAATATGGGCACTCTAGAAATGGATTTGGTGCTGTCACTGTAATCTATAGCCTTTGCAAACTGGGGTGCCCAGAATTTAAGGTCTAATGTAATCCTCATTCTGATCATGAATTGTTATTCTTAATAACTCTTTGATCATACAGTCTGGTGTTCTTCTTCTATGTGCATTTAACTGACATTTCATTCCAATGGCTACTTGTTTTAAACAAGTCTTGAAGACCTGAGACACTATATTTTCTGATAGCCAGACGTGCTCACCACATTTCTCTAGTAACTCACAATTTTATTGATTATTCATGAGAACTAATATTGATCAGGTAAAGAACTGATTGATTAGATCAGTTGCAATCTTCCTCAATGTTATACCCAATGTTATACCGCAATTGTATAACTATATCAGACTCCTTCAAGGATACATATGAAGCTTTAATGCTGGCAGTGTTCAGGAGTTGAAAAAATCTAAGCAAGTAGCAGGGAGTGATATTTTACCATTTTATATTATTCAAATATGTCTTACTTTAAAATAGTTCATCTGAAAGGTAGCAAATTATTTACATATTTCAAGGAAGAAAATCATAAATTCTGCTAGGCATGAAAGAAAAAGAGATTTATTGAGGAATAATAACTGTAGTTGGGCAGTGCATAGTGATATTGCTAAATGCTCCCCCGAATGCAAAAGTATCAGTATCTAACAGGCAACTTTCTGACTGGCAGTGTTTTTTTAGTGAAGTTTCATTTGATTGTCCCAAACTGCTTCAAAGTAATTTGTTTTTTAATCAGTAGACATATCGGAACCAGCATGGATAAATATTATACAAAATTACTTTTCCAGGGTCTCCAATGTAAACATGCTTTACAAAAACAGGCTATGCAAGAAAAGGAGTGGTCATCAGGTTTCTTGGGAGAGCCGGATTGCAAACTTAACCATATTCCTGACCTTCACATTTATTGTCAACCACAAAAATCAAATCCACTGCCACTGAGTTCACTCCACACATAACAACCATGTAGGACATGGGTGAGCTTTCCCTTAATTTCCTGAGTGAGTAAATCTTTAGGGAGGAAAAGTTGCTCTTTCCCTCCCTAAGTAGCTGGCAGGTTGATGGTGCTGACAGTGAGATTCACTGCTTCGCCAGTGCCTCTTTTATCAAGGAAGATTAGTGGTTTTCAAAAATCCAGAAAAAAATAAGGCTAAAAAATGTAGTTTCGTGTAAAATTGAAGAAATAGCGAAGTAAAAGAACTGATTAGAAAATCTCAAAAGACAGCTCTAGAAGACAAAATAGATTATTATAATGAAATGTGTTAAGACGAGGGGTTATAAATACAAAGAGGAAGAACATAGTCAGCATAATATATAAGGATAAAAAATACAAAGACAATTTGAACTTTCAAATTGAAATACAGAAAGCCTCCCTGGTAAAAACACACAACTTCTCGGTTAGTTAGTTGTACTACGGTGGTCTCCATCTTGATGTGATGGTGCACGTGATGTCACCAGTATTGGCAAAGATCAGCAGGATCACCCCAAGTGAACACATGTCAGCAGAGCTTTTCCTCCAATACATCTCTTCTTCAATTATATTGTGAGTGACTTCCGACCATGATAGTGGACAATGTTCAGCTCATATTCATGATGTCCTCGGTATCTGAGATTCTGATAGTATTACAATGATATCCATAAGCTTTTCAAGTGCTAGTGCCTTTGGTGTGGACAAATGACCCTGTGTTCTGTTCTTCATCTGGACAATCTGCTGCATTGTGAAAAGACTGGTTGCTACGTACTGTGAAGGTGACTCTGACAGGACAAAAGTTTGCATGTTTCCTGCACCATCCTCATACTTGTTCCGTGGCTCAGGCGTAGGAACATTTTCAAAGACCTAAAGTTAGAAAACCAAAAAGGAAAAGTCTGTATACCTTAAACATAAAGAAATGAAGGAAAAACTCAAACTTTGGATGACAATATTGAAAGACTCTACTAGGAAAATCCACCATTTCCTGTCAGTTTGTCATATTATTGTGACTTGTGTGCTGCTGTCCTGCTGGGAGGTATGTCAGTAGTATTTTAAATGTCAGCAGGGTCACCCAAAGTGAACATGTTTCAGCACAGTTTCCAGAAGAAGAACAGAAAATGACAGGGATCCCATATCCAGAGGAAAAAAAACCTGGAAATCTGAAGCGTAGATAGAATTTTCAAATACCGAAAGCCTAAGCACAGGAAGCAGAACCTTATCAGAGATACGGCCAGCAGATAGGCCCCTCATTTCCAAGAGCATTCAAACTATGACTAATGAGAAGATGATTCTTGTCGGGAAGTGAACCATAGGGATGTGACTCTCAGAAAGCCTGTGACTCTCAGAAGAGCTCTTTTAGGCTCTTCAGTTGCTATTGGTGCACGGCTCCAGGTGAAGAGAAACAGCTGGAAAATGATATAATGATTGGAATGTGCAAATTATGAATTAAGGAAAATTTGAAAGGATCAAAAATAAAGAAAGAAATTCATGAAAATTGATGTCTTAGAAGTTAGTGAGTAAAAATGGACTGATGTCGATAACTTTGAAACAGAAAATCATATGATTTACATGCCAGGAAAATCACCAACAAGAGGAATGGTTGCCTCCATTTTCAGAAAGGTTCTTGCTAAATGCATCATGAAATTAAATTCTGTCATCAGGTTATATATATTTTCCTTTAAGGAAATCCAATCCATAAAACCACTATTCAAACTTATTAATCAACTACAAAAGCTGGTGATGAACAAATTGAAGAATTCTACTGAAGACTTCAGTTGGATATTGATCCAACATGCAATCAAGATGAATTGACTGTTATTGGTGACAAATACTAAAGTTAGAAACAAAGAGGAAGGAACAGTGATGGGAACATATCAGTTGAACTTGGTGATAAAATTGAAGCTGGCAATCACATGATGAAATTTTGCAAAACCAACAACTTGTTCAAAGTTAACACTTTCCTCAACTACACAAAAGCCAACTATACAGCGTAGACATTCCCCGATATAATGTGCAAAAAAATAAATTGACTATGTCTGTGCAAAAGGATTATGGGACTTTTCACTATCAGCAGCTAAAACATGACCAGAGGCTGGCTACTGAACAGGTCATCAATTACTAATATGTAACTTAAGAATAAAGCTAAAATTAATGCAAGTCCACAGGAGCCAAAATGCAACCTTGGGTCTTGCACTTGAATTTCAAACACATCTCAAGAACAGATTGGATACATTATATAATAATGACAGATTAGCTATGGGAGGATATCAAGTACAACTTTCATGAAGAAAGGAAAAGGTCATAAAAAAGGAGTGAAAATTCAAAGTGGATGTCCAAAGAGACAATGAAACTTGCTATATTAATCACATAGCAGCTAACATAAAAGGAAGGAAGAAGGAAGTCAAGGAGTTGAATAGAACATTCCAACCAACAGTTCCAGAAGACAGGCAAATATTGTAACTGAATGTAAAGGACCTAGAATTAGAAAGGCAAAGGAGAAGAACATACTCAGCATATCTGAAACTGAAAGAACTCAAAGAAATTCAAGCCCTGATTTGCAATACAGAGAGTCTACAGGCAAAATATTGAATAATGCAGAGACCATCAAGAAAAGATGGAAAGAATATAGAGTCTCATCTGTGCTCTCCCAAAACTTTCTTCTGGTTCTTTGGTGTTTCCTTCCCCCAACTACCATGATCTCATTTTTGCCTTAAAAATCTGATTAGACCAGAACTTGCACACTGCTACAGACAAGAACCAGCAACCCAGTGAATCCAGGATAGATAAAACTCCCAGGACCAGGCTAAGCCCAGTGGCATAAGTGGTTGAGTGTGGGACTGCGGCCCGCTGGCTTGGCAGTTCAAATACAGTGCCAGCTCTCAGGAGCAGTGCTGGGTAGCTCCCACGACCACCAGAGGTCAGTGATGCCAAAAAAATTCCCAGGACCAACAAGAGTAAAGATACCAAGAAGATTCGAGGAGACTGGGGGTAGAAAGGGCAAGTCAATCACAAGCATCACCCTATAAGCCCCTCTTGGAAACGAACAATGGAAAAGTAGGTGAGGGGCAATAGAGGATGATGTGAGATATGAAATCAATAATCTTTAACTTATCAAGGGTTTTTTAGGGAGTAAGGGTGGGAGAGTGAGGGGGAAGAAATGGGGAGCTGACATCAAGGGCTCAAGTGGAAAGAGAATGCTTTGAAAATGATCATGGCAACATATGTGCAAATGTGCTTGACACATTGGATGAGTGTCTGGATTGTGATAAGAACTGTAAGAGCCCTTAATAAAAATATTTAATAAAAATGTCGGACTAAAAATATATACAGAATCAGGATACCAAAAAGAACTTATCTAGAGTGCACCATTTCAGGAAGTAGCATATGAGCAAGAAAAAATGGTGCTAAAGGAAGAAGTTAAAGCTTCACTGATATATAAACCAAGAACAAGGATCAAAGCATTGGTAGCATACCTATTGAAATGTTTCAGACAGTTGAAGAAGTACTGGTATCACTCACTTGTTTATGGTAGGAAATTTGGAAGACCAACTGATTGGAAAATATCCAGATGCATGCCCAGTACAAAGAATGGTGACCTGGCGGAATGGTCAAACTAGAGGGTGATGTCACTGACATTTCACACAAGTGGAATTTTGCTTAAGATCATCCAACAACAGTTGCATCAGTACATTGACAGGGAACTGCCAAAAGTTCAGGAGAGATTAAGAAAAGAATGTGGAACGAGGAGTACCATTGTTGGTGTCTAATAGATTTTGGCTCACAGCAGGGAATCCAAGAAAGATGTTTAGTTGTGTTTCATTGACTATACAAAGGCAATATACAGTGCTGACCATAATAAACTGTGGGTAACCTTTAGTAGAAGGGGGTTTCACACACACTTCAGCGTGCTCATTCAGAACTTGAACATGGATCAAGAGACAGTTGGAAATCAGCTACCTGACCAAGAGGTGCATATTTGTGCACAACTTAAATAAAGATGTACAAACAAAATTCTCAGATTATAGATTAACATCATGAATATCATATGCAAGTAACATTTTTCAGAATTACACCCAGCAACTATTACTTTTCAGTACCTTGCCAAGAACCCACCAGAGATTCAGACTGGAATCAAAAGAAGATGTGTAACAAGGGCTGTCATTGTTAATTTGAATATGTCATCAGGAGAAATTAGTGTCTGGAAACCGATCTTATGCTTGGTCAATTGCAGGAACAGCACAAAAAGAGGAAGAGTCTCTTCCACAAGATGGCTTGACAGTGGCTTCCACATTATGCTCAAAAATAACAAAAATCATGAGCATGGAGCAGTACCAGACAGTGTTTTGTTCTGCTGTGCATAAGGTAAATATGGGTCAGAAATGCTTTTCAATACTCTAAAGAGGTCTCGTGCAGCAGGTTTATCTAATGCAGCTGACCCACTCAAGCCATGGAACTGTACTACAATGCAAGCCGCTAATTCGAGTCAAGCAGCTATAGACTGCCAAAAGAACAAACTAATCATGGAAGAACAGCTAGAATGAATGCTCATTTGGTGTGAGGATGATGATATTTCATCTAATGTCATTTGGGCATGAAATCAGGACAGACAAGTCTCTGTAAAAAGTCATCATGTTTGGTAAAGTGGGTAGAGAAAACCGGAGGTGCTTTCAACAAGATAGAATGTCACAGTGGCTATAACAGGTGGAAGAGGTGTAACAATTATGAAGGTGCCATGGATGGAGCCATCTCAGTGCTGACGTACATAGGGTAGCTATGGGTCAGAGGTAGCCTGTGATGGCACTTACCAATAACAACGATGCAAAATTGAGTCTAAGATAAATAAATGTAAATCAGCACATTATTTTCATTATGACTGTTGAGATTTGCTTTTACAAATAAAAGATCCTCAGGTGACTTTAACCTATTTGAATGTATATCAAATTTTGTACTTTAACTTACAATCTTAACAAATTGACCGCATATTAAAATATGTAATGCTGCTCCCAAGAGAAATTCGAAGTCTTTAACAATTCCATTGTTTTCAAAAAGCACACAGCTTCCTCGTTGTTTCTGTCTGAAACGAACTGTATAGAACAAAGTATGCTGTCACATTTTCCACCCATGGCGCTGTCAGATTGTTTGAACCACTGACCTTTCAATTAGTAGTCCAGCATTTAACTATTGTATGTTGGTGTTTTAAAAATTCTCCTGTGTGGGTTTTAATTTTATTTTCTGTTTTCATTCTTGTAGCATTTGTTCCTATTTCTAAGAAATTCAGAAAAAAAATTACATGGCCTGGATAGGCATAATTCTTGACATCAAACCTTTGAATCAAAATGCAAAATGTAAAAATACATGCAGATTTATGGTCAAAGGGAAGTAAATAGTTTTAATATTTTATTATATGTTGCAATTTTGATTCTTCAATATGAGATCTCTTAATAAACTTATTCTGAATTAAAACTTGAAAGAAATATTTCATGTTGCTTTATTTTAAATACACAGATATGATGAAAATGTAGAAAATGCCTAAGTACCATTTGAAAAGCTATAAGTTACTCATTGGAGTATTTGCTAAAAGCCAATGACTCAATGGGGACCAGCAGGGATACTGTAAAAGAAAGTAGAGCATTTTATATTGTTTTCCAGTTTGAACTCTTTACAGAAGACAGCCACATCCTTTTCCACATTCTTTGGATCAAGAGTGGTTCTAATGTTTGACCTTGACATTAGCAGACAATGACCTAACAATTGTATCATTAAAGTTATGTCTTGGGACTCAGTAACCAACAAGACTAATTTAAAACTCATTGCTGAATATTATTTTTATTTACACTATGCTAGTTTTCTTATCTTGTTGATATTTTCTGACGGCTTCTCACTTAAGCTGAATTTGATATTGCCTATGATTTTCACAACAAATAAATACTGACTAAATTGTTGTGGTTATTATTTTGTTTACATAGGGTAGCTGTGGCTGCCGAATGGAGCCATACAGTCAGTTCCCAGTGATGGAGACCTTGTATCCGTGTGCCACAACTAAACACTGCCTGATAGAGCTCCATCGTCATGTTGTTCTGATGTTTGAGCCTATGGTTTTGGCACCGTGTCAAACCATTTGAAGGGAGCCTTCCTCCTTTCAGCTTTCACCAGGGACTGGACTCTCCTGAAAACATGTTCAAAAGTACATGAGTCAAAGTCTTGCAATCACAGTCTCTAAGGAGTATTCTGGTGGGTGAAAGTCTTAGCAACTTCTATCTTTCTCAGTTTGTTACAATGTTGCCCACACATCCAGTTGTGAGGATTTGGGTTTTGTTTACAGAGATGAGATCTATACTACAGGCTGCAATGTAGATCAAAGATCTATACTTGTTCTTCATCAGCAAATGCTTCAAGTTCTCTTCACTTTCAGGAAGCAAGAATGTTTCACAAAAATTCTTCCTCCAGGGCTGAGCTGCAGTGGTGCAGTGGTTGTGCGCGGGACTGCGGCCCACTGGGATGGAGGTTCAATTCCTGCTCACAGGAGGAAAGGCTGGGTCTCCTACTCCCACCACCAGGGCAGTGATGCCTAGAAAAAAAAAATAAGATAAATAAAAAAAATTCTTCCTCCAAAGTTAATTCTGCATCCTTCTCTATATAATCCACATTATCTTACTATTTGCTTAGAATAAAGACTTAATGGGTATCATGAGATGATGCAACTGTGACTCACACTTTTCCTGATTTTAACATTCAGTAGACCCCTGTTCTATTTCCATACTGACTCTTGAGTCATGTGCAAATCCCTTGTGAGCATAAGGTCGTGTTTTGGGATTTCTGTTTTTCTTAATGTGATCAATATTTTGTTGTGGTCCACACAGTCCAAATATTAGGATAGTCAATTAAGTACAAGTAAACTTCTTTCTGGTATTCTCTGCTTCCTACTAAGACCTACCTGACATCAGCAGTGATATCACTTATTCAACTTTTCATATGAATGTCCTCAATCTCTAGCAGCTCCTGGTCAATGTACTGCTGCAACCATAGGTGGATGATCTTCATAAATGTCTGTTCCCATAGAGAGTTACAGACTTGGGAAGAATCTTATAGGGCAGTTATACTTTGACTAACCATGTCAGATTAAATTTACCACACTGGTAAGTTTGTCTTGAGAGTTGAAGCTAGTTCCAAGTACCCAAAGTGTTTAGTTTATATGGGTCAGGGTTAAATCCATTCAAAATAATGTTGAAGTTCAAGAGCTGCTGACAATCACAACTTTACAAAATTTTAATTTCTAGTTTATTGCATAAAAATGTTACTCTTCTATTCACTGCCATATATATACAAACACATGTGTGTTTGTATATCTATACATATGCATATACATGTACATATGATCTCAAGCTGAACAAGTCGCATTTTCACTATACCATTTTTCATCACTCACATGTAGACTAAAACTGTGGTTTCTTGAGGTGTCTTTTTTGCATCTCTCATTTTTTCTGTTTGCCAAAAACATTTTCTTTTTGTAATTTCCTTAGACATTGTGTCAAATCCAACAGTGGGTTCTGGATGAACCTGAGCTGTACCTACCACCATTTGGGTGCTGGATATGGCTCCTTTTACCCTTAACACAAAACTCTTTCAGAAAAAAGTTTTAAAAAAGAAAGAAGAAATAGAAATTACTTGTGTTTGATCTTATGGGTAGTATTTCATAATTTGAAACATGCTGGGTTACCTTTCTTTGGAATTGATACAAATATGTGATTTTTCAATCAGTTGGCAACTAGCTATCCTTCAACTATCCTGGCATATAAAACTGAGTGTTTTAACAACTTCATTAGCTTGTTGAAATATTTCAATTGACAATCCCTCAGTTTATAGAACCTTGTGTTTTGATTAATCCTTTCAGTGTGCTCTGCGATTCTCCATTCAATAACACAGGTTTAGGTCCATAAACTGCTTAAAAATGGTAGAGTTTCAGCTATTTCTTTTTGGTACCGTGGCTGTATGTTCTTTCCAGCTTCTTTTGATGCTGCTTTCATTGTTCATCGTTTCCCATAGACTCTTTCAATATTGCAACTTGAATTATTTTATGTTATTTTAGTTTAAGGTATGCTGAACTTGGTTTTCCCTTTCAGTTTTCTAGGTTCATGTGCATTTAATTATAGCATTTCACTCTTTCTTCCTCAGCTGCCATTTGGAATTTTCTGTTTAGCTCTTTGATCGCATCATTTCTTCCATGAGCTTTGACTAATCTACTATTTAGAACAAGTTTTTTTGTTTTGTTTTGTTTTGGGGCATCACTGCTCTCCGATGGTGGGAGTAGGAGGCCCAGCCCCACTGGTGGAATTGAACCTCCATCCCAGTGGGCCGCAGTCCCGCGCACAACCACTATGACACTGGGGCTCAGCCCTAAGAACAAGTTTTAAAGTGTTTTCTGACATTATTTTGATTTTTTTTTCTTTATGTTCTGTCTTTTAAATGACCTTTGGCTTTTTCATTAAAGACATCCTTCTGCCATCCCATGGATCATAAGGTCTTCTGACATTAGTGTTCAATGTATCAATTTTTAATTAATATGTTTCAAAATCCACATGGGGTAGAATCAGGTGCATATTTCGGTTCTCATGAACCTCATTAGTTTCTCATAACACTCATTAGTTTTAATTTGGATTTACATATGAACACTGGTTGGTTTGTTCCACATCAAACACTGTTCTTGTATTAGCTGCTTTTAAAAAACATTTGATTATTAATTTAAAAATTAGAAACAAAAAAATTAGAACCAGATTTTCCTCATAAACTCTAAAACTAAAATGATAAATTTTATTATATTATTTATTCATCTGAAAGCATTAATTATCACGTCATTTGAATTAAAATCCCTAAGCATTTCAATGCCATCATTAATTTCATATAATTAGATATTTACCCACCTCTTTTCTGGTGCAATTAATAACTGATATTATCCACTGATAATGATTGTTAATAGGAACAGGAAATAATTGGACAACATTCAATCATTTCAAGAAAAAACATACGATAAAAATTAATGGCACTGCAGGAGAAACTCCACGCTGCACTAAAAGTATTTGATAAAAACAAACAAAAGTTTAAAATATAACATAAATTGATGGAATACCACTTGACTATTTTACAAAGTGAAACAGCTTTGGAAGAACTCACACTTACATTCCAAACAAGATGACCCAACAAAAAGTTGAGGTTATCAAACAATATAACCGATACTGCATCACAAAATATATGACCTAATTCTTTTACTATAATTATCCTAATTTATGATGTCTTCCATCTTCCTCACCTCAGTCCCCTTGGAATTTGTATAATTTAAATGCATACCTCATTGGCAATCATGATGTCTTCCGAAAGAGTCTTCACATAACTTGCAAAATCATCCCAAGAAAAGCTAATTCCTGCTTTCTAGTTAGTCAACAGAATTACCCTGAAACTGGACTAAAACATAAAGAATTTTATTTGTCTGTATCCTTATGACCCACAATAGCACTCTTAATTATCCCGACACCCAACGTAATGTGAAACATTTGTATATGACTCCCCTGTAGTGTGAATTCCAAGGCAGAAATAATGCAATTGCTACGTACTTATATTCCTAATGACACACCATCCAGACAGGTTGTATTTTGTTGTTGGTCTCCCCACTGGTTTCACCTGCTAATAAACCTCTGTTCTTTCTTTCTGTTTTCTTTCTCTCTAATTTGTACTTTATGAATTTTAGTTCAAAAATCTTTTTTTTTTAGATTAATCCACATTTTGAAGATTCACATAGACAGCTTATTTTCATTTTATTTTTCCAAGAACTTTTTGAAGCTTCCATAGATGCTCTGAGATGCTTCATATTTTCTTTTTTGACTCTTTCCAACATAATATATCATTTTTTAACAGCTGTGTTGGAACAAAATTTATATATCATACAATTATATTTTCATAGTAAAGAAAGTAAATGTAATACATATGAAAGAGCTGCTGGGTCAAAAATATTGTCAACGGAAGCAGATTCATTTCTAATATACTCTTTTTAATTAGAAGACAACAAAATAGTATTGATTTCAAATGTTCTGGTGCCTTTTCAGGGGATATATCTATTTAGCTGACTTGAGTATAGCGCTGTATGCAAAACAAAATTAGATTCTAAGTTAATGAAACAGACACTTCTAAATATAGTGACAAAGCATAGAGGAATACTAGAAAGTTATTTCATTCAGTTATGTAAAAAAGCACCATATATTAATGAGAATGGGAGAAATAATAATTGGATAAATTTAATGTGGTGACAAAAAAAGATGTTTAGAAATGGAAGCCAATTAAGTTGGAAATATTAATTGAAATTTTTTCTGTAAATAAACCTATAAAAAATGGACAAAAATATAGTTGGCTCCAGTGATATTATACTTAGATAGTAATTATCTTGCTTCACTCTTGTAAAGTTTAAATGAAATCGTGTACATAAAACCACCAACAGCAAGCCATTGAAAAATGAGCTATCCTCTTTTCTTAATACAGAACAAAGAAAAACCTCATTGCTACCTAGTCAATTCTAACTCATAACAGCCCTACCAAAAATATCGAAGGCTGAAGACCTTTAGAGGAACAGATAACCTCAACTTTCTCTTTCAGATCTTCTGTCATAGTACTAAATCAATGACCTTGTAGCTAGCAGTTCAAGATGCATATGGGATCCGTATATGGAGCAAGAGATTAATCTCAAAAATTATCAAAAACGTCCACCAATTGAGAAGTAAAATACCAATAATCTGTTTTTAAAAAGGGAAGATGGAAACATAGCAAAACAGATCTTTACTACTGATACAATTAAGACACTCAAAAAGCCTATGATGAACTACTCAAGAAAATTTTCCACTAAAGAAATGTAAATCAAACAAAAGTTATCACCTCACCCCAGCATGGTTAATAAAGTTAAAAAAATGAAACAGAAGACAACAAATGCTAACAAGGGTGTGGACTCTCACACATTGCTCTCTGGAGAGTAAAGTAATGGAAACACTGTTAAAAGGGGTAAGACACTTCTTCAAAATGTTGCTAATAGAAATACCACATGAAGGGCTGAGCCCCAATGCACAGTGCTTGTGTGCAGGACTGCGGCCCACTGGGTTGACAGTACAAATCCAGCAACAGCTCTCCAGGAGCAAGCCTAGGCCTCCTACTCCCACCAGAGGGAAGTGATGGTCCCCCCAAAAGAATACTGGATGGCAGCGCAATCCTTACAGTTTGTATATGTCATAAATAAATACCAAATATGGCATGGGTAAATAAATGCATGCACATATTCATTGCAGCATTATTCACAATTGCAAAAGTAAGGGAAACAACTTAAATGTCCATTAATGTAAAAATGGATAGACAGAGTATGGTGCATACACACTATAGAAAAATCTATAAAACATTCAAGAATGATGTCAGTGCATGGAATAGCTCACAACATGTATGAACTTGGAGAACCTTCTGCTAAGTGAAATTAGTCAGTCACAAAATAGGAAATATTGTAAGAAATTAGCAAAATGTTTTCTAACCAAAAAAAAGAGAAGGGCAGAAAGCATAAGCCACTTTGGATAAAGGGAAATATAATATACAAGAAGGAGTTTTTTTGGAAAAATGATGAGACAGATGAAAATACTCGAGGATTACAAGAATAAAAAGTAACAGAAATCAATGCACTTATGTGTAAATCATGCAACAATAATAACCTATGGGTAGACACGTGGATAGATACGTACTCTGAAGGGATGTGTTGGGGAGAAAAATGAGAATCCACCCACAAATATCTATATCGCTTACACAGAAATTATTTGTACTGAGGTATTTACTTTTGTAAATATATACATGAAGTAGTGTAGCTTACAGGAGACAAACAGTTTTATAAACATCTTAGACATAACCAAACACCTTGAGATAGTAAGTATCTGGATCTGGGGATTCAGGACCACAGTTTTAAGGAACACCAAGGTAAGTTAGAAAAATATAGTCTATAAGGGCAGAGCTTCATTTTCCCACTTGTAAGTAGTAGCTGAGCTTTTTACAATATTATGATATTCCATCTAAAGTTCAAATATATTCTCTCCCTGTTGAAAGGTGTATTAGTCCTGGTAGATTAGAGAAACAAATTCATGGACACATATGTGTATAAGCAAGAGCTTTATATACAAGAATAGTTGAATGTTGAGACGATATCCCTGTCCAGTCCAGATCAAGTCCATAAGTCCAATATTACTAAAGTGACCAGACATTCTGCTTTTTAACAATTTGTTTGCATCTCGTGGCACTTTAAAATTTAAAATTAAATATATTACAGTGCTACTTTTGCATTCTATTAAAATTTTTGTTGCTCCATATAGACCAAATTTTTAATTAAAACACCCCCCCACCAACCCAGTCAATGGTGTCCAATTTATAATCAGGTCAATTTAAATATTAGCCCATATACTTGATATCAATCTACAAAATCCTCTTCAGACTCATGAAACACATTCAATGATCCTGAATGCAATGTTATCACAAGCCAATGGGTGGGAGGTCTTGTGGATTCAGTGGCATAGACAGCATTTCAATGCTGACAGGGATCTCCATGTGGGTTCTCCAACTACAGAGGTCTGGTTGCTTCAGGGAAGGTCCATGTGGCTTCTTGAATTTCCAGGGCATATCATCATGTGTCTTGTCAGTAGAATGCCTCGTAGTGAGAAGAAAGAGAATGTGACTCCCACCTCCAAAGAGGAAATACAGGAATTCTCAGAATCCCCAGGAGGAGGCCATGTCCACACAGAGGCCTCAATGTCTATATCCTGATCAATAGGCTAAGGTTCACACCTTCATTCTTAATCCTCAAACTGGCAACGGATTATATAATGACCACAGACAACCTCATGTCAATATGATACTTTCACATAACTCTTTAACCATATATAATTTTCAAACTTACAATAATAAGATCATATATGTACCTAGTAGTATAAAATTAAAAGCATACAATTAAAAAATGTGCCACTTTTATTTAAACATATTATTCTGTAAGTGATTCACAAAATATTGATGCCTAACTATTGCAGTTAAGTAACACATACACCATAATTCTTTAAATATATTCCTTGATTAAATTCTCCTGTGAAAGTTTGTAAGCCAACCACTTCATGCTTTTATCCTCCCAAATTTGGGTATCCAGTGTCTATACTGCTCACTGACTTCAGCTCATTGATGTAAAGAATCTTCATTCGAGTTGGAAGTTTGTAATGTCCACATCCATAAGCAAAGTCAAATCAGGACAGGTCATCCAAACAGTCAGTAGCAATATGCACTAGTTCACACCCTCGAAAATCTTCTCTTCATCTGGATGGCTTCTGGTCAACTCCACATGGACTGCCTCGCTTAGCCTCACCAGGATGCTTGTTGGTTGCCTTGCCTTTAGATCATGGGCTCATCACAAATTCTCAGTAAGAGAATAGGGATAGGTCATGAACTTCATCCCAGTCACTTTCATTCTCTAGTTCCTGTGAAACAGGTCCAGGTGTGTCAGGGGCCAGACCCAACCTGTTTCTTTATTGCTGCATTTCTTCCACTTCCACTCAACAATAGATCCATGTGGTCACCTAGCAACCATTTCAGCCTGCCCAGAGGCTTACTTGAATGTTCATCCCTAGAGAGCAGTTTTCTTCATAATTCCAGATTTTTTTCAGCTTCTGACAAACAACAACAACAACAACAACAACAACAACAACAACAACACTAATTCAAATTTCAAATTCTGAAGAGTTCCTTTTTCCTTCAGTCAATAACCTCCTAAGCCAATGTCTCTTGGAATGCAACTATCCTGCGTACTCCAAAGCACTGGGTGGGGCATATCTTTTCAGAGCCTTATCTGTAGGTATGTCCTAAATCCATTTAAGCATCCACTTTTAATGGTTGCAGACAAGTGGGTTTAAAAGCTCTCTATTTTCATACTTCCCATAATAATTTCTATAAATCCTTATATCAAAAATAATAAGCAGAAGAAATCAGTATAAACCAAATAGAAATAGATACCAAACTCAATGCTTAAAGCAATCAAATTTGATCCTTATTTAGTTTATCTGAATCCTTATCTAAATGTTTCTATTGATTCAAAAATATAGGATTTATTCTCTGAGAATACCAAACCAGATCCAGGCTATCTGTCAGCTTTTGTTTCTAAGTGGCATAGTTTCTGATAAATTCAGATAGTGATTTCCAACCCTGAACTCAAAATATACATCAATCACATTTATTTTTGCCATTGAACACACAAATAACCAAAGACTGCCACCACACAAAATAAACAAAACTTTAACTTCCCATATTCTTTTCAGAAAATAACCTAGTAAACTGCATAGATTTATCTGACCTCTGGCTAGCCAAAGAAGAAAAACTACTGTGAATGAGAGGTCAAAGAAACATTCATTCTTTATGATTTGTTTCTCTAGTACCCCACTCTCAACATACCATAGACTGGATTGGCTAGAGAAACAGATCCAGAGAAACTCCCATATGTATGTAAGAAAGAGTTTTACATACAAAAGCAGTTGAATATTGAGAAGACATCCCAGCCCAGTCCAGATCAAGTCCAAAATTAGCTCATATGTCCGATACCAATCTATGAAGTGCTCTTCAGACTCACGAAATATTTGCAATGATGCCAAATGTAGGAGGATCACAGGCTAGTGGGTTGGAAATCTTGTGGATCCAATGGCATGGTTAACATTTCAGTGCTGGCAGTGTCTCTATGTGACTTCTCCAGCTCTAAAAGTATGGTTTCATCAGGGTAGTCCCATGTGGCTTCCTGAGCTCCCAGGGCAAAGTGCCATGTGTCTTCTCAGGAGAGCATCTCTCAGGGAGTGAGCAGAGAGAAAGTGTGTCCCCCACCTCCAAAGAGGAAACACAGGAGTTGTCAGAATCCCCAGGAGGAGACCATGTCCAAACAGAAGCTCCATTGGCTATATTGTGATTGATAGGCTAGATTGCATCTTTCTCTATTTATCCTAACCTCGATACCAGATTATGTAACTAACACAGAAGGAAAGAATTGTAATGAACATAAGAGAATATATGGGAACAATGATTCCAATGGACTTCTGGACGACTAGAACACAAGTTTCCATGACTTTGAGACAAGAATTGTTAAGAGAGGCCCAGCTACCATGTGCAACTGCTTTTAAAGGGATCGCATTAGAATACTCTAGACAGGGTGAAAGAAAATTCAAAATCAGCAAGAAATTAGACTTACTGGACATCGATTGGTGAAAGCACAAAGAATATGGACTTTTGTCACCCTTCATGCCTGGAACTAAATTCACTCCAGTAAGTGACTTTTCAGCTAAATAGATGTGTGTAAGGGAAACAATAGCACTAGTGAGTTACAAAATCTCTTCGACTAATAAAGTGCTTGAGACCATAGGGGTAGAATTTTTCCAAGAAGGAACTTCAGAAGAGTTAGGAGAGATGGAGAAGTGGATACAGGAAGTAGTGGATGTAGATCAGAGGAGAGGTGCTTAATAGAGCAGAATACAATAAATACTATGACACAAAATATCTGAGTAGTTGAATATTAAACTTATATCCTGTTCTGTAAGTCCTCACTAATTAAAAGTAAACAATGAAAAAATAATAAATTCCTAGTAACTAAAATGTTACTTTGAGGACTAAGATGAGTATAACTCGTCATCATGTTTTCAATTGCCTCCTATGCTTGTGAAATCTTGTCAATGAGTAAAGGACAAAGGAGAATTGAATTATTTGAATGATACTTTTGATCAAAAATATTAAATAAATGAACTGCCATAGGTATCTATAAATCTGTCTTGGAAGGTGTATAATAGACTCCTTAGAAGCAAGGTTGAAGAAACGTCCTATATTTTGGACAATTTATGATTTGTTGGCCTAGTTCCTGGGGGAAAATATCATATGCAGTAAAGGATCAGAAAGCTGGCAAAGAAAAGAACAAGAAAAAGAGAAGAAAAAAGAAAAAGAGCAGAAGAAATAAAAAGATAACAAGAGAAAATCTTTGTAAAGTAGAGGTTGAGAGAAAAACAAGATAGCAGCAACAATAGACCATAAAATAAAGATTTCTGAGATCATGCAGGACAGGACAGTGCTTTTTTTCCCCATAATCATGTGACTATGAATCAGTACCAACTGAATGGAACATAACTATAACAATATTTGGGATATGTGTGTATGAGTATGTGCGTGCGTGTTTTTGTTAGTTGTTTTGATGCATGTGTACCTTGTTTATTTTCTGAAAATTGGAATATCCTTGTAATCTTCTATGTCTTAATGTTACTTTATTTGTATCCTTAAAGTTTTTTGCTATGTGTAACTGTGATGTTGTGAGTTGGCTGAATATGACTTCCTTTCATTAGTCCGTGTAGTGAGTCTCACCCACATATGAATACTGACTGTTTCAGTTCATATGCTTTTCCTTTCCAGCTTAAATGGGGATTAGATATACAGTTATTTATCTGACATTGGCAAAAAATGTAATCAGTGCTCCCTCACTATGCTTATGGAATATTAAGTTATGTCGAGTTGATGCTACTTGTTAGTATGTTCTCTGAGAGGAAATGACAGTCAAATTGAATCCCGTAGGTCTGCTGAGCACAAATATTGGTGTTTCAGTTGGTGGAAGAGTATCAACTGTTGTGAATATGAATAGTATGAATAGCCTGCTGTTGCTGAAAGAACAATATATATTGACATTAGAATCTTTTGATTGTGCTTTGGCATAGGTAAAATGGAGACTGTCAGAATATGATTGGCATTGTTGGTGAGATGTTGTGTCTACCCAGGTAATTCCAGGACATGAGTAGAGGAAGTACCATCCCTGATGACTGACTATGTTAGCCCGGGCAAACTAGAGAAATAAATCCACAGAAACTCATGGATGTAAAAAAAAAAAATATATATATATATATATATACACACACATACATACACACATACATATACACACACACATATATATAATAGGTGTACATTAAGAAATCATTCCAATCCAGTCTAGTCTAAACCCATAAATCTGACTGAGTCCATGTGTTAGAGAATGACTTACAAAGTCCTCCTCAAACTCACAACACACACACAATGACACTGAATAAAGGAATACATGCCTTTCTACATGTGTGTAGAAAGTCATTGAATCCTGTGAGTGTATAAGCATCTCAGTGGTGGCAGGGTCACCATGTGGCTTCTCCAGCACTCAGGACTCCATTGGGGTAACTATAAGTGGCTTCTCCTCAGAGATGATTCCTAGGAAGTGGGCCTTGCCAACTAAGGCAGTTGCACCCTATTCAGATCATCAGAGAACAAGAGGCAAGAGAATTAGAAATGCAAGGCTCACCAAGCCATTTACCTAGCTACCCCTCCCCCACTTCAACTGATCCCGCATGTGTTTATCAGTAAGATTGGCACAATAAACCTTAACTATCTCACTAAATTAAGCATTACGTTATCCATCAGTTTTGAGGTGGTTGAGTATGATTACATGGGTCATGACGAGTATGGTTACATGGTTCATCGCTAGTTACTAGGTGAGTAACACAAACGTGGTCTCTGTGTAGACAGAGAAACAGAACCTCAGTGACAAATGTGCTGGTAAAGGAACATGCATTATTGATCGCTATGAATGGAGGCATCATGAGGTTGTGCATAGAGAGTAGGTGCCTCTGGTCGCAAGTCCAGTAGCATAGGGGCTGTTGTCATGGATCAGAGACCATGATGACTCTACCATAAATTAAAAAGGAGGTTTGGAAAGTGAGCCCAAACAGATTAAAATAGAAAACAAACAAAAAACCCATAGACCCAGTAATGGGTTTTGTGCTCGGCGTAAATCCTAGCTCCAACTTAAGAACAATCAGTTCTTCCAACATGGCCCTGCTTTTTACTTGCCCTCGTGAAGGGAACACAGGTGATATGGGTGTTATAACAATATGTGGTGAAAAAAATTACACTGTGCCTAGCTTACAGATAAAATAGCATCTGGGATCTTAATGATTGATTCCAAGCAAGCAGCCATCTAAATAAAATGGATTAGTCTATAAGAAACAGAGATACTAAATGATGTGAAGGTCACCATATCAAAGCAAGCCACTGTCTAAAACCTTGAACACAAGATGGATCTGCATCAAGAAACAAACAAACCAAAACCCACACCCAGCTAACAGAGAGGACAATGAGCTATAAAAAAACACAGTTCCCCAGCCATGCAGTTTTTAGTGTTAAAGCCCTGATACCATGTTTGCTCAATGAGTAAAAATAATAGAATATAAAAATCAGCAGTCTCAGAAGCCTTCAGCTGAAAACACCTTTTAAAACATCTTAAATATTTCTGTCGGCATATAACTTGCCTTGGGTTTTTAAAGAAATATTCTTGTCACTGAAATGTTCTTGGTTCTTCTTACATCTATATTTTCTCTGTTGGTCCTGAGTAGTGTAAATTGTTAAGCACTAAGACTAATTCAACTGTGGGTATGTAAAACCCACCCAGAAGTTCCTTAGAAAATGTGTCTTGAAATATACTTGGGACAGCTCATTGTTTTGAAAATGTCATGGTAAAATTCCAAAACTCAGCATATTACAACCATGAGTTGAAAATTACTGAATGACAACTGAAGAAAACAACTCTGAAACCTCTAGTAAATTAATTTTTCAACCAATTTCAATGAAGATTGCTCCTCTCC
Source organism: Nesogale talazaci (assembly GCA_004026705.1). Classification (NCBI taxonomy): domain Eukaryota; kingdom Metazoa; phylum Chordata; class Mammalia; order Afrosoricida; family Tenrecidae; genus Nesogale; species Nesogale talazaci. The sequence continues at coordinate 21,532 of PVJH01002839.1, forward strand.
CAAATTCTAAAAAATTAATTTTTGAATCAATTTCAAGAGTCATTTCCCCTCTCTCCTAAACATACATACACACACATGTACACACATGTGTAATGACATTTATATAATCAATATATTAAGGATCAAACCCACTAGCATTGAGTTAATTCAAACTGATCTTGACCCTATATAAGATTGTCAAGGCTGTAAATTTTTAAAGAAACGTGTAGTCTCACCTTTCTCTTCTAGAGCAGCTGGTGGATTTGAATAATCAGCCAATCCCAGGCTTACCCTACAGTGCTACCCACCAAAAAGCCTCATTGCCATGGAATAGATTTTGACTTACAGTGACTCTGTAGTACAGGGTAGAACTGCCACTGTGGGTTTCTGAGACTGCAACTCTTTACAGGAGTAGAATACCCAATCTTTCTTATTTCCAACGGACTCTATGTATTACTCATTGAAGCAACTTTTTTTCAATTTCTCAAATATGTTTCACTTCAGAGACATTGTTTTAATGAAGACTAATTTGGTACAATTGATTCCATAATGTACGTTAATGCTAAAACTATAAAGGTCAGAAACCAATAGAATAAGGCCACAAAAATAAGTGTATCTGTTCTGATATCCTTCTTGTTATGTTCATCTCCAATTTCTCTTATTCTCAAAATAATAAACAGCAATTTAGTACAAGGAATCTAAGGCAATTAAGGTAAAGTTTAAAAGCAATATCTATAAAGAAATTTAAATTTAATTAATTTAAACTAATTTAGTAAAATCTCTAGTATGGTATTGCCCAGTATATATATATATATATATATATATATATATATATATATATAAAATATTTGAAGTGATGCCTAATATACATTACATTAAGGCATACAAATCTGTCTTGGAGAAGTACAGCCAGCAAGTCCCCTAGAGACAAGGATGGAGAGATCCCAACATGCAACTTGCTTGGGCAGGTTATTAGTAGGATCCATTGTGGTCTATAAAGTCGAAGGTCAATGAAAAAGAGGATAGCCCTCGAGCCAGTGGCTGCAACCAGGCCTCCAGCACAGGAAGAATTGTGAGAATGGGTAGGCTGCGCAGCGCTTTGCTCTGTTGCCCGTAGGTTTCTGTGGCTCGGGGCCAACTCAAGCCCAACTAACAAAAAACAAGGTGTGTCATCACTAAATCTAACCAAGAATGGTTTTCGATTTTGAAAACATCAAAAAGACATGTCATTATTTCTGAATTTTGAAATTTACTCTGCAAATATTTTCTAAAAAATGAAGCTGAAAAAATGTTTCGGAAAGGGCACTGCCAGCATTTGATGTGTTAGACTATATTGCCTAGAGCAACGTTTCTCAACCTGTGGGTAGTGACCCCTTCAGGGGTCGACTGACCGTTTCACAGGGTTCCCCTAAACCCATCAGAAAACATGTGCTTTCAATGGTCTTAGGAACTGAGAAATCGCTCCTCTAGCTGTCTCCAGGTGGGCCCACCCCCATGCAGACACTCCCACATAGAGTGTCCGGCTTGAAGACTGCGATCCATGCTACACCATACTTCAAGACTTTCCATTTATCTGTCATTAGAAACAAATATTTCACGGTATATAATTACATATTGTTTTTGTGATTAAACACTACGCTTCAATTATGCTCAATTGGTAACAATGAAAAAATCATTCTCTGTATTGGATATTTGCCTTATGATTCATAACACTAGCAAAATTGCAGTTATGAAGTAGCAATGAAAATAATGTCATGGTTGAGGGTCACATGAGGGTCACAACATGAGAAGCGGTATTAAAGGGTCAAGGCATTAGGAAGGCTGAGAACCACGGGTATAGAGACACAAAACCTGTAACACATATATGTAGAGCTAAGAGTTTTATATTTAATCACATATCAAGAAGGTATCTCAGCCCCATCCAGCTTATAGCCACAGGCCCAGTGCTAACGGGAGGCCCTTTCAGACTGATACATATGCAGTTTGATGACACAGAACAGTGAAGTACAAGCACGAAGATCATAGGGGTCAGTGAAAATACAGAAGGACAATGATAATTCTCAAGCTCAATAGGCCCCGTGGTTCCACCTCTGGAAGGAGAGGCAGAGTCCAGGGAAGCAGTAAGTTGAATGGTATAGAGAAGAAGGGAGAGGTCCCCAGTGTCATGTAAAAAGGCCACACTTCCCAGAGGCATCATCAAGCTGTGACCTGACCCACAGGCTGGACTCCACCCCTACTCAAGTGAAGTTGACATGAAATCTAACTTTCAATGGCCATTATTCAAAAGACTTTTCTGCAAGTCCAGTCCAACTCAGAGCAGATCGTTATTATAAGAACAGAAAGTTTCATATTTTTCATAGGGAGCAGTTTATGGTTTTGAACCACTGACCTTGTGGATAGCTTACTCCCTAGTATGCCAGAACTCCAGATCACATATAAGTAGTAGCCGCTGAAAGCACAAGCATAAGCTTAATAGAAACATCGTAAGATTTGAAGTAAATGTCTATTGGAAGCATTTTAGTTAATTCTATCATAAACTCCTAACTAGAGAAAAAGGAAAGCAAGACTATCTTGTATTAGAAGTATACTATACAAGTAAATGACCTGAGGCCTGATACAGTCTTATCCTTTGAATTAGAAGGTTATACCTGCTAGACGGATTGTTTGATATATAAATGCAGCTTACATTTCTTATCATCAAACTTTTGGATATTATGAATGACTAGTATTAATTTTATTTATTAATTTAATTCTGTAAGAAATCATGTCAGCATTGATGTTGATGTAATATATCCATTTTCAGTATCAACTGTATATTCCTATTAAAATAATTAAACTTAGTGACCTTTATATTTCACAGCATTAAAATTCAAAAATCAATACCATGAAAGACTTTTATATGTGACTTCATAGACATAGGCTCTTTGTCAACTTGAAGATATACTATTTGCATAATATTATTTTGTAGATGCAATCTGATGTGCTAAAGATAATTACATCAATTAGCTTCTTTTTCTCCCTTCTTGAAGGATCATTGGCTTATTTACTTTTTCAATACTCTCTGCTAGTTGTGACTTTTGAAAAGATCATGCTACTGAGTAATGGCTGACTTCATCATATGCCAGGTCATGAAGAGAGATAAACCTACTGAGTAAAACTCTCTGACCTAACTTTATTTTCAGTTCTATTTTGTTCCCATGAGTCAACAGATGTAGTAAGTAGTTTTTGAGAGAACATCATCCATTCATAGACTTATACATTTAAAAAATATATATACTTGTTCAAATGAGAAGCAGTGCTAAGATTTATACTTGGTAACCTAGGATTCACTTTGCAGTACTTTAAAATTAAAATGCTTTAAGTTTCCCTTTAAATCATCCAGTAAGTTATTTCCAGATAATCACATTTGATGAAGTATTCTTAGTATTCTAGACCCTTTCAAATCATTGTTTTTAATTCTTCTTGAGAAGGTGAAAAATGTTAGGCAATTTGATATGTTGGGGAACTTCAACGTTAGTGCCTTTATAAACATTAACAGCAGATTCAGGAATTTTTTTCCACTATCTTACAATTAGTGTAATATATAAAGTATCTGCTTAGAAAGCATCCTTTGAGAGAATTTTATAGAAGACATTTATTTTAATAATGGCCTTTAAGCTCATGTATCCATCTTTCCATCTTTAAAATCTGATGGAGTATTTGAAGCTAAAATGCTATGCCTTCAAATTACATTTTAAAAACTGATAAACTTAAGCTATAGATTTGGAAGAAATTTTAGAAAAAAAACATTTATCTGCTATCTATCTTTCATCCAAAATATAACACAAGCTTCTATATTACAATAAAAAGAATAAAGCAGTCCAATTTTAAAATAAGCAAGCTTCTACTTTGTTATTTTTCTTATTTGGGGGGGGCAGGATGATATGTTTTTTTATATCTTCTGAAAACCAGAAGAGGAAAATCTATAGAGATAGAAATCCTATCTATAGAGATAGTATTAAGAGTTCTTAGATGTATTGCAGGGAGGTTGGGGAGAAATAGTTAACTAGTAACAATACATTTTTAAAAAAATGATAAAAATGTTCTACAACTGATTTTCATGATAACTGTAAAATTCATCTCAATGGAATTGAACCATTGAATTGTGTGATATGTGGATTACATGCCAATGAAATTTTAAATATCTTTAAAATATTTAAACAAGGATATACAACTGTTCAATAAAAGCAAAAAAGTTGTTTAATAGTATTATTCATTAAATGAGTGCAACAAAATAGACTAACATAGTGGTTGCATCAATGGGCTCAAACAAAGAAACACATTTGAAGATGGTGTATGACCATGCTGTGTTTGGTTCTATTGTGCGTAAGCGTCTATGAGTCAGAACAAGGTCAACAGCTCCTAACAGCCATAGTATATGTTTGCTAGAATGAGATTATATATATATATATATATATATATATATACACATAGCGCTATATCAACTTTAGCAATATTATAGAGAAGAAGGAATAATTATCCATTACTTATGGACACAGCCACTTAGAAACTATTTGGCAGTTTCACAAAATATTAAATACCCACCTATTGTTTGACTCAACAAATGTCAGTGACATATTTACCCAAGACAAAATATGTTCCTAGAAAACTGGTGTGAGTAAAGCATCTGACTTTCTCTAGCTGCAGCGTAGGGAGGGGAGAGAGGAAAATCACTATTCGCATCCATCTAAGTAAGACCAATTCCTCTAAGAGTTCGATCTCAGGGATAACTGACTTGTCAGACACACCCCAACCTCAAATGTTCTTTACAATTCCAGTTTTGGAATCAACCATGCTTCTGACAGTTCTCTGCTTCTGTGTGGGGTTCGGTAACCCACTGCAGTGGCCACGCACGCTCATGGATCATTCTCAAAATATGGGGATTATTTGAGAAGTCAACAGTTTGCAATTTGGGATCAGACACATTCAAGATATACTCCTTCTGGTGATAAGCATCTTTTTCTCAGTCGTACCCAAGGACATACTTGTTAGCCATGGGACGCCTTCGGCTCTGTTCTACTCAGGCAATTGCTACCAAAGGACACGTTACTCTGCAACATCCAGAAGGTGTCAGCAACTCTTGCTCCGGGAGCTGGAAAACCCATAACTCTATTTGTGCTCTTAGTTTTGTTGCTGCAAGAGCTGTCATCATTTCCCACCATCTCCCTGGTTTCACAGCTCTGCCTCATGGACTGAAGAACTTTGCACAAAGATCTCAGTTTTAAAAGAACATGCGCCGCTCTCCTCTTCTTTCTGGATGGTGGTGAGAGCCCATAATCCCATATCTGAAAGAGTTGATTCTCTACCTCGTGGCATGTCATAGTGGTTATACTACGGGCTGCTGAATGTCAGTAGTTTGGAACCAAGCAGCCACTCTGCAAGAGAAAGATAAGATTTTCTATTCACATAAAGAATATGGCCTCAGAAACCTTCTGAAAAACATATAATAGACACTTAAATTTGCAAGTTGAAGAAAATCAAGGAAGCATCTCACCTTTCTTCTGCAGAGCAACATGTCTTTTTGAATTGCTAGCCTTGTGGCTAGCTGCCCAAATGTCACCCACTCCGCCAACAGGGCACCAGGCCCTGAAGGGTAAATACAAGTCTGAGCGATTTACCCAGAGGGTGTTTGAGCCATGACGAGGTAGAATTGACTCCGTGGAAGTATGGTCTTTGAGTTACAATGAGATGGAAATTAATGATTCCCACATGGCCAATTAATACAAAATGCCATGCAATTCAATTATCCCTGATATTAAACCTTTTCTTCCATTTATTATACTCCTTCATATTCCAGAGTCTATAAGTCATTGGAAATCATTCACATGCTTGAAGGTCACATGCAAAGTTCAGAAGTCCTCTAGGAAGTTTTATCACCCACAAGGCTACAGCACCTGGTGAAAGTAATACAGGTAATAGGCTGGAATTCAAGTCCCAAGAACTAGAGGTGAAGTAGAGGTCAGTCAGTTGCAAGATCTAGAACACGAGGATGAAGCATTAAAAAGCAAAGCATGCCTCAATTTCTTCTGTTCATGTTCAGTTTAAAGGGTTGCCAAGATGGCTTTGATGGAGGTGGGGTTTTCACTTTTTGCAGCTCAACTCCTTAAAGAAATACAGTGTAGTGACTTAAGTCAGATCCACTCCTAAAAACTGTGGTTGCTAGGTGCCTGGACATTATTTATGACCAATATCTAGGCCATGCAAAACAGAATGAAACAGTGCCTGGTCCTGTGTCATCTTTATTATTGCTCCTATGTTGCAGGTCATTACTGCATCCATTGTGTCAATCCATTTCACATTTGGGCCTTCCTCTCTTTTGAGGTTCCTGTATCTTATATCAAACATTTCTTTCTCCAGTGACCGCTCTTCTCTGACAACACATCTAAATCATGTGCAATGAAGTCTCTACAGTCTTGCCTCTAATAAGGACTCTCACAGTACTTCATTGCAGACATTTTTGTAACGTGGCAACTTTGCATTCTAGTAAGGGGTTGATCCCAAATAATGTCCCATTTTAATCTTGTCTCATTTGGATAACAGATAAATCCCCCCCAAAGTAGAATATAACAGCAGATGTTGAGTCCATAATTTGTAATACTTTAAAAAAGGGAAGAGAGTAGCTACAAGGGACATATTACATAAGTAATTAACTGCACCTCATTTCTCTCATTAAAAAGTTCCCGAACTATAGCCTTTGTCATAGTTTTGCCCACCTTGGAGTTATACTTCATAGACAAAGTAAGCAGTATGAACCTTTTAAAATTTGTATTAAGTTATTTTCCGACTAAAATTTCCTACTGGCTTTACAAACAAAATTCTGCCCCAGATTTTGGGTCCCATATTTGCTTCCTACCTGTTCGTCAAGTCTCTTCTAATTATGTTCTCCAAACACTAGTGCTCATTTTCTGTTTTTATGGTTGATAGGAGCTTAATTTTCTTGCATAAACCATGGTCTTTACTGTTATAGTAGTCACATATACTTCTGTTGCTTTCCTCCATCTTCCATCAATTTATTATTTCAAAACTTGCCTTTACATGAGTCACCTTCTCTTATTCTACTGCCATTCACATTCCATGCACAACTGTGCCGGTGCACATTAGATTTTTTTGTTTCTTTATATAATGCTGGCAAGGACATTTTTAAAAATAACAACACTTCAGTTTCTGTTAATGAATCTATAAAGTTACCTTAATTGTATTTCCTCAACAAGTCTTTTAAATTTATATTTACATTCATGCATTTATGAAAACTTATATAAATGCTAGGTATATAGCTCATCTTCAGTTAATCTAAAAGTTGTTGCTACTATGTAGGTACACCTGTTCTTTTCTCTGGCACAGTACAAAGACCTTTAGATATCTCCTTGGCATTTGGCAGACAAAAAGCAATTTCCTGTTGCAAGTTATCTGAGTCTTCTTTTATTATTTTTAAACCCTTCTTTTCACATAATATCAACATTTCTTCAGGAGCAGCAGCTGATGGTTGAAAAGTGTATGTTCACAGTGTTATTTTCTTTTCTTATTTATTTATATATATATCTCTTAAAAGTGAACGCTATAATAATATTTTGCCTACTTCCTCTAACATAAGCTTCTATAGGACATTCTTTGTTCATAACATTACAAAAATTAATGAGATTTTAAAATGTACCTTTTCCCTAGTAAATTTTAATTTCCATGAAAACTAAGGATTGTGGCTATCATTTTCCCTTTGTTCTCACCAGAGTAAATGCTAGTGTTGCCACATCACTCATGCATCATTCTAAAATGAATGAATTGATATATGAATGAAACAGCAAAAAGGAGAAGGAAGCAGTACAAATGTAAAACTGATATGAAACTTTTTAACAATAATATGCTTTGTCAAACAGCCTGTACCCTTTAAACATTACAAAGAATATGGGAAAAAATGGACACAATAAAGTATTAATAGCATTCTATATATCAACAATAACTAACTTGAAGTCATGATAGAAGTGAGTATCTGTACATATGCCAAAAATTTTGCCAGATGTTTTGTGTAATTTCTAGGACCTTTATATATTAAAACTTTAAACAATAATTTAGTAGACTTAGCATAATGTTTCTATACCTTTTATTAGCATCATTATTCTTGTAACAATATGCATATAAAGAGTAAAGAGGTAAAATGCCAGAGGGCAGTGATGGCCAAAACAAAACAAAACAAAAAAAGAGGTAAAATGATAAGAAACATAGAATTTTACACTGAGATATTAAATGTCTTCTTGTCACTATGAACAGTTTTATTTGTGTGTTAAAAAGCACTTACTCACTAGGAAAGAAAAGTAATGTGTCAAGTGAAAGACCAATCTATTTCATGTTAAAATATAAGAATTCTCAATACAAAGCATATTAAGATATTGAGGTATAGGTTTCAATTACATAAAACATATATCTCAATTATGCTTTAAAATCAAAACATATCCATGATTTTTTTTGTGGTATCACTGCCCTGGTGGGAGTAGGAAGCCCAGCCTTGTTCCTGGAGAGCTGCTGCTGGATTTGAACTGTCAGCTTTGTGGTCACAGTCCTGCACACAACCACTGCACCACCAGGGCTCAGCCTCATGAATTCTTAAAACATTTGTACCTGGAATAGTGATGTAAAATATCATTATATTATTTAAGTATTAGACAAATAGAAAAAATATGCATGATCATTTAGTCTTAATAATATATATGCTATTTTTTAAATAATGAAATTGATAATGAATCAAATAATCAACTCTTCTTTTTGGGTTACTTTTATTTCAAAGAGTTTTCTATTTAAATTGCATAGAATAACTATGAACAACTATGAGCAACAATAGAACAACTATGCAACTATGACTGGAAATTTAGTCAATAAGATGACATTACATAGGCAAAAACTTGAAAAGATATCTGCATTTGTACTATTGTAACATAGGACAATGTAGTTTACTCTGAACTTTTTATAATAAAAATTAGGTGTCCAGGTGTTCTTTTGAGCTAGATTCTTCTTGAATAAATATCATTTAGCATATTCAAATATTTTAATTGATTATCAATTTTAATATATGTTATGCTAATTCGTATAGGTTTTTTTCTGTTCTATGAATGTTTGTGTGGTACACACACACAAAAAAAGAAATAATAAATTTGGGGGTGGATCCCACTTTTAGCATAATATGTATAATAGAGGAGGAGGATATATTTTTTACCACTTTTAGAATAGTTTTATTGATTTAACAAAATGTTATCATCACTAAAAGCAATAAATTTTGGTATAAAAATAACAGAAAAGTGGAATATTCTGACATATTAAGGATAAAATTCTGTTTATGACAATAACTTACTGCAAATATTGAGGCAAATTAGTGTATCTACATGTTGGTAAAGGTTCATACTCAATTTTCTGTGTATATTTCAAGAAAATTCACTGAAAAAAAAGTAGACTGAGGGAGAAAGGGGAACCAATCACAGTGATCTACATGCAGGCCCTTTACTGAGGGATGAACAAGAGAAAAGTGGGTAAAGGGAGAATTCAGAAGTGTGAGACATTAAAAAAAAGATAAACTATCAAGTGTTTATGAACGAGAGAAAGTGGGTGAGGGGGAAATTGAGCTGACACCAAGGACTCAAGTAGAAAGAAAAAAAATTATTTTTAATCATGATGGCATCCTATTTACAAAGCTGCTTGCCACAATGGATGCTTGGATTGTGGTAAACTATGAGAGGTCCTCATAAAATGATTTTAGAAAGAGAATGATAGAAAATATTAGAAGCATCTTTAGAAAGGCAATTTTAGTACAATTTTTACATGCAGCTATATAAAATTTGGGGAGTATACAACTTTTCAGAGTTGTGTTAGTCTGGGTCGACTAGAGAAAGCGATTCATAGAGACATTCTTATGCGTATAAGAAAGCTTTGTATACAAAAGCAGTTCAATATTGAGAAAGCATTCCAGCCCAGTCCAGATCAAGTCAGTAAGTCTGATATTAGCCCGTATGTTTGATATCAATCTAAAAAGTCTCCAGGCTCATAAAATACATGCGATGACATCGAATGCAGGAGAATCACAGCTCTTTCGGATTCAGTAGAATCTCAGGCCTGGCAGGAGTCTCCAAGTGGTTTCTCCAGCTCTAGAGGGCTGGCTTCATCAGCCTCTGTCCATGTTTCTTCTCCATAGGGATGCCTTGCAGGACGTGTGCCTAGAGAGAGAGTATCTCCTGCCTGTATGGAGGAAATACAGGAGAGCCCAGAATCCTCAGGAGAAGCTCTTGCCTACACAGAGGCTTCATTGGATATGTCTTCATTTGCAGGCTGGACTCCACCTTCTCACTCTCAATCCTCAAATTGACAACAGATTATGTAAATACCACAAAAGTCAAGTCAAAATGTCAAGTGATATGCAATATATATTACTCACCTCTTATATATATATATATATATATATATATATATATATATGTGTGTGTGTGTGTGTGTGTGTGTGTGTGTGTGCGCGCGCGCTAAGATGAAACACCAAACAGAAAACATTCACTGTTTTCTGCCTATAGACTTTTGACCTTAGCCTCCATGTTTGAAAACATACACAGAAGGAAAACACCAATTGCTATTCAGAGAAACTTTATATGAGTTAATATATTAGGCAATAAGATAATAAAACAGATTCAAATAAGTGAGAAGCCTGTCCATTAAGGATTAAGTGCCCTCTTATTAGCCATCTATTACAACCAGCAAGTACCATTTTTCAGCAACACAAAAGAGAAATATACACATGGACCTCTCCCGATGGAAGATAAATCAAATTGACTACATCTGTGGTAATAGACTATGAAGAAACTCAATATTAGCAGCTAAAATCAGATTGGGGGTGGGGGTGGGGAGGCAGCTGTGGATGAGACCACCAAGTACCCATGTGTAATAAAGCTAAAGAAAATTAAAATAAGTCCAGGAGAGCCAAAATATGACCTTGAATATATCCCATATGAGTTTTAAGGACATCTCAATAACATATTTGAAATAGTAAACACTAATGATGGAAGGGCTGACATCAAGTGATGAAAGCAACAGGTCATTTAAGAGTGGCAATAAAGAAAAGAGCAACATAGATGTCAAAAGATACTCTGAAATATGCTTTTACTCATAGTGTAACTTAGGCAGATGTAAGAAAGCAGTCAAAGAGATGAACTGAAATTTTCAAAGAGCTGTTTGAAAAGACAAAATAAATATAAAGGAATATGCAAAAACCAAAAAGGAAGATAGCACTCAACATTTCTTAAATTGAAATAGCCAAAGAAAGATTTCAAACCTCAAGTGAACAATTCCATGGGAGGAATAGTGAATGATGATGGAACATCAAAACAAGGTTGACATAATACAGAGTCACTGTAGCAAAAAGAATTAGTTCTCATTCCACCACTTCAGGAGGGAGCACACGAGCAAGAACCAATGGTGTCGAAGGCAGAGGATCCAGCTGCACTCAAAGCCTTAGCCAGACCCTGGGCAGCAGGTTTGACAGAATACCAGCTGAGATGTGTCAACAAGCTGGTAGAGCAGTGGAAGCACTCACTTGTATATATTAAGAAATTTGGAAGTCAGATGCTTACTCAATTGACTGGAAGCGATCCATATTTATATGAATTCTAAATAATTGACCTAATAAAAGACTCAAATGGTGGATAAATACTCTTGCTATCACATACAAGTAAAATTTTGCTGAAGATCATCAAACAGTGACTACAGTAATGCATTGACAGGGAGCTGCTAGAAGTTCACATCCAATTCAGAAGAGGATGTGACCCAAGGAATAGCATTGCTAATGTCAGATAGATCTGGCTGAATGCAGAAAATAAAAGAAAGACGTAACTTTCTGCTTCCCTGATTTTGCATCTATGTGCACCATTAAAAAATCAAAGAAAGAAATAAGACTACGGATAGTATTGAGATTAATGGGAATTATTACACTTCTGTGGTCATGAAGAATTTCATGGATCAAGAGGTACTTATGAAAATAGAACAGGGAATATTGTAAGATTTAAGGGAAAGTGTGTGTCAGGGTTGCAAACTCTTTACACACTTATTCAGTCTGAATGCTAAGCAGATAGGAAGAGAAGCTTTATTATGTAAAGAAGATATGAGTATTAGACAAAGGCTTATTAACAACCCTAGACAGGCAGATACTAAGCTTGTGTTTGCTAGAAATAAGGAGGACTGGAAGCACTTACTGACAAAAATTAAAAATTGTGCCCTTCACTGTGGATTTCATTCAATGTAGATAAAATGAAAATGCTCACAACTGCCACCAATAGACAATGTTATTACAGATGGAGAAAATACAGGAGTTGCAACATATTTCATCCTTTCAGATTCACTGCCAAGGCTCATGGAAATAGCAGTGAGTAGATCAAAGAACACCTTAGATGGGGTCAATCTGTTGGGCTAAACTTTAAAGTGTTGAAAAACAAGGAAGTTACTTTGAGAATTAAGGCACACCTGACACTAGCCATGATATGATACTTCACATGCCTCATACCCCTGTGAAATTTGAATATTGAATAAAATTGGGAAAAATGAATGCATTTCACTATGGTGCTGGAGAAGTATATTTAAAGTATGGTGAATTACCAAAAGTAGAAATGGATTAGTCTTAGAAGAAGCACAGAGTATTCCTTAGAGCAGTGGTTCTCAACCTTCCTAATGCTGCAACCCTTTAATACAGTTTCTCATGTTGTGGTGACACTCCACCATAAAATTGTTTTCGTCGCAACTTCATGACTGTCATTTTGCTACTGTTATGAATCATAATGTAAATATCTGATATGCAGGATGTATTTTCATTGTTACAAATTGAACATAACTGAAGCATAATGATTAATAACAAAAATATGTGAGTGTGTATTGTGGAATATTTAAATCTGATTACAAATCAATGAGATTTTGTCTTGAAGCACGGTGTAGCACGAATAACAGTCTTCATGCTGAGTACTTGTATGTGGGTGTCTCTGCATGTCCGTGAACCCGCCTGCAGACTGACGGAAGAGTGGTGTCTCAGGTCCTAAGAACGTAAGAAAAACGTGTTTTCAAAAGGTCTAAGGCGACCCCTCTGAACGGGTTAGTCGACTCCCAAATGAGTTGAGTCCCACAGGTTGACAACTGCTGTTTAGCGGTAAGGAGGTTGCAACTTCATCCCACATATTTCAGACATGTTTGTCAGGAGACCACTTTCTGGTAAAGGACATTTTGCTTGGTAAAGTAGAAGGGTAGCAAAAAAGAGACTTTCCCTTGAGAAAACGTAGTGAGGCAGTGGCTGCAACAAGGAGCTCAAGTACAGCAGCAGTTCTAAGGATGAGGCAGGACTTGATGATGGTGTACCTTCTCATACATATGGTTCTTGTGAGCTGGAACCCACTTGATGGAATGCTTGGGAATGTTCTTTCTAATAAGCAAAGAAATCCTTGTTCATATAAATTAGTTTTTGTTCATACATATGCACATGAGCTATGTTGTAAATAAAATTTATTTGATCATACATGAATTTAGCCATTTATTAATTCATTTAACCAATAATATTAATTGAGCTCTTCTAACTGTACTAGGTCCCTTGCTAGTTGATAGCACATGAAGGTCAGGAGCTAATGATAATATTCATGATAAGGCTGCCTCTCTGAATGATAATTTCATGAACAATTCTGCTATCAAACCAATAATTACCAAAAATAGTGTTTCAAATTATGGTACCATTTGGAGGAAGTAACAAGTTACATCTGTAGTAATCACCTAAGCAATTATTTACACAAAATTTATGATAAATGTTATGAGAGTGTCTTATAGTAAGCTTGGAAATTATGAATGATAGCAAACATATTCCATTTCAGTAAAGATAATAGTCTCTAAAATATAATTTCATGTTTGGAAATAGAGAATTATCATATTTTACATTGGTCATCAGATACTACAATTGTGTTAGTGACTGAATTACTTTGAACGCATAGATTTTTTTCACCAAAATGAGATCATTTTACCTTAAGATGGTAAATGGAATTGTGGGTGGAGAATTAAAAGAAACCTTTGATGCTTGTTTTTGATTCATACTTCTGCATTCATTTACAACAATCTATTTTTCTTTACCTATAAAATACCAAGAATAAGCTCAAATTGTTACCTGCTGTAGTATAAATTTCTTGGCATAGATGAGTAAGTCCATTCCTTACATAGACAAATAAGCTTCATCAGCTTGCTGAAACATTTCAATGAGTATTCCATTAATTCTTTTTTTTTGGGGGGGGGAGGCCATCATTGCTCTCGGGCAGTGGGAGTAGGAGGCCCGGCCCCACTGCTGTAATTGAATCTCCGTCTCAGTGGGCCGCAGACCTGCGCACAACCACTACGCCACCGGGTCTTAGGCCTCCATTAATTCTTAAAGGATTGTTTTTGATGAATGCTTTCAATACAGCTTGAACTTCTTCATTTAACACTGGGTGCACATATGCTGCCTCCCGAAATGGAGGAATGTCGACCAGTTTATTTGAGTACAGTGAGTCTGTGTATGTTTTCCACCTTACTTTGATGCTTCTTGCATCATTCATCATCTTGCCCATGAAATCATTCAATATTGTCATTCAAGGCTTGGATTGTGTTCTTACTTTCTCTCAGTTTATGCTGAGAGATATAATGCTGAGATAATGCTGATCATGTTCTTTCCTCTAGGCTTTCTAACTTTAGGTATTTGCACAGTTCATTATAATGTTGGACGTTGTCTTCTTGCACTGACCTTTCAAAATTTCTTTTCAGTTCTTTGACTTCTTCATTTGTTTAAAATGCTATAGCTACTCAAGAATTAAGAGCAGATTTTCAGAGTCTCTTCTGACAAACATGCTCATCTTTTCTTTCTTTTTTTCTTTTATCTTTTTAATGACCTTTTGTTTTTGTTATAAATGATGTTCTTGCTGTCCTGTCAGTTCATCAGGTCTTCTGTCATTACAGGTTGATGTGTCAATTTGTTCTTAAAAATGGTCCCAAAAATCACATACAATATACTTAAAGCTGTATTTTGGCTTTTGTTAACTTGCTTTACTTTTATTTAGTTTCATCTTGAATTCATGTGTGTCAAATTCATGGTCTGTTTCACAGTTGAAGCCTGACCTGGTTTTAGCTGCTACTAAGCTTCTCCATTGTTGCTTCCCATAAATGTATCTAATTTGATTTCTTGTGTTTCATATGGAGAAGTCCAGTATATTGTCAACTCTTGTATCATTAAAAAAAGGTGTTTTCTATGAACAAGTCCTTGTTTTTACAAAATTGTTTCCTGTGTTCTCTGTACATTTCTATCACCAGGTCCATATTTTCCACCTACATTTTTTCACCTCTTTGATTCTAACTTTTGCACTCAAATGACCAATTACCATCTATACACTTTGACTGTATATTTGGTCAATTTCAAACCGAAGACATTGTTTGAATTCCTCACTTTCATCAACATTAGCTTTTGTGATTTGTGCATAAATTTGAATAATCGCTGTGATGATTGGCTTTCTTTGAACATGGATAAATTTAATCCTATCACGGACCTACATTGTACTTCGTGATTGATTTTGAAATTTCCATTGAACAATCAATCCAATGCCATACTTCTTGCTTGTGTCATTCCTTGTATAGTAAATTATGATCTCCTGATTCACAATGGCCAATACTAGTCCATTTCTTATGCGTTGGGCATCAATCGTTATGCTGTTCAATTCTGATGACTTCCACTATTCCTAGATTCTTGCTTCCTACATTCTCAATTCTGGTCATTAGGAATTGTTCCATTTTTTACCCTGAGTCATGCCTTGTGGCAGTCATGTGCTTATGTTAATTTTATGATTGAAATGTAGGGGTGGAGTCTAGCCTGGTTAATCTAGAGTTAGCTATTGAGTAGCCAATGAGGCCTCTACATGGGCATGACTTTCTCCTGAGACTTCTGGGAAATCTCATGATATTTCCCTTATGAAGATGAGAAGCTATCTTCCCCAGTTGCTGGGAGTTAGTCTCAGAAGCGATGAGTCACAGAAAAGACAAGATGGCAGCGTCTGAGAAGGTGGAGGAGTCGGCGGAGAGACCACACGGCTTTGCCTTATGGAGCCAGACCTCTGAAGCTGGGACAGCCACATGGAGACCTCTGCCAGTGATAAATTGCTTCTGCTGTTGATGGACCCTGACCCCTGGAAGCAAGGAGCCATGTGGAGACCCCTGCCAGCACCGGCATTCTGTACCCACTGACCTGTGACTCTGTGAGTCGGAAGAAGACTTTGTAGACTGATTTCAGACATATGGGTTAATATTGGATTTATGACTTTGAACTTGACTGGGCTCAATGTCCTGTTCCTCTTGTATATACACCTTCTTCTTATATCCACATGCATGTCTATGAAATTTGTTCCTCTAGTCTACCTGGAGTAGCACATGCCCCACAAGCAAAAGGAGATCCTGAAGCTTCCAATCACACCAGTTTTACTCTAACCACATCACAATAATCTATTCCACTGCAAGGAAGCAGCTCCTCTCTAGTCACATTTCAAGTGCTCTCTGAACTAAGGGACCCTCAGGCACTATCTCCAACTATGCTATGATTTCATTCAATAGCACGTCAGTGTCTGACAATGTTTTGAAGTTATGCATAAGGTTTTCATTAACCCTTTCCCCTGGAGAGGCAACAGATGTGTTCTTTGTTGTCTATTTTTATTCTGGAAGCTTAGCTGAAAAGTGTTCACTGGCACGTGAAACGCCAGTGGCATTGGTCCCAGCAATACAGCAACACACAAACCACCACCGTAGGCTCAATGATAGACAGACCTTGGAATCATTCTTAAAATGATGGATTTAGAGTGATACGTGATTCAGCTTATGAACTTGGAAAGACATATTTAAATTCACAGTATGTGACATGAAACATACTGCTAAATATATATACAACACACAACAAATAAAGGAGTTCACACTCAATAATTATGAAATTCAGGCAGGTACTGAGTGACTATAGTCTTCCTGTTTACAAACCTGACAGAAAAAGTTAATGAATTGGCAACCATACTTGCATTTTCCCAACCCATGGTTTCTGTCTTACAAACTAAAATTTAGATGTTGCGACTATGCATTTAACTATATTAATAAAAAAAGGAATATCTCCTTTCCAGTACACTGAAAGTCATTATTCATTTAATGTATTTTTCTTCAGATTGACTGATTGTACTTGATAAATTAATATTACTGAATATAATGCAGTCTTTAAAAATTATAAACCAAAATGGAGAAAAATATCTATGCTCTATAAGTGCACAAATTAGCTATTCAATAACATTCAATCATTTTATTCTTAAAAAGTAAGTAAAATGATTATATATTTTTAAAACACATTTAAACTCAGCTGCAATTATTCAGCACCATAATTGACCTAGAAATTGATCATTCTTTGAAAAAGTCTGTTTTAAAATGTTGAAAAATATTTTTATGATCTTAAAAGGTTATGAAAAGTATGTAGTCTGTTGAAATCAAAATATCTATTTGAAAAGGATAAAACTCTTCTGAATGATATTAATATATAGCACCAAATATGGCATATGAAGATTCTATTGTTTCTGTATTTTACAAAAATCAGAATGTGTGTTGTGATTATATTCTAACTTTTAGTGATACTGATCATTTAATTTATTTTCATGAGGAGCCCTACAGGTTTACTGGTATGTGGTGGGTGGACTGTAAACAAATGGCAGCAGTTTGAAACCACCAACCACTACCAGGACTAAAGATAAGGCTTTCTACTCCTGTAGATAACTACAGTTATCTCACAAACCTACAGGGGAAAGTCTATCTTGATATGTAGGATCACCATGAGTCAGACACCATGACATTGCCATTGACACCATGGCAATAAATTTGAATGTTTTCCATAAAAAACTCGGAGATATATTTAGGAAATAAGTACCAATGGTCTTAGCATCTAATGAAGGTGAATGTAATTATTTTGGTTTTCTAAATATATATTGATACTCACACATCTATTTCTATATCACATTCATACTTCTGTGTATATATGTGAAGGTGATAGAATACAAGATACAAATTGCATGCTGTTATTTGTAGCTGCCATTGGGTCAGTTCACTTAGCAATTATATACAAAATAGAATAAAACATTGCACTGGTGTGTGTCATCCTCACAATTGATTCTAGGTTTGAGTTCATTAACCAAAGTATGCAAAACAGTCTTGCTAACCTAGTCCCTAAAAGTATTCTGTAGACTTATTCCAGATCATTTTAGCAATCCATGGTACTTTTTATATTCTTGTCCATAATCACCATTCAAATGCATAGAATCTCCTTCAATCTTTTTATTAAGTTTACAACTTTTATATGCATATATGAAAATAGAAAATGCCTTGTCTTAGTTAAGATGCATTTTAGTTCTCAAAGTAACATCCTAATTTTTCAGTACTCTAAAGAGGGCTTGTGAAATAGTCTTACCTAATACAATATGTCTTTTGCTCTATTGAATGCTGCTTCTATGAGTTATGATTGTATATCCAAAGAAAGAGGAAATCCTTAATAGTTTCATCTTTCTCCTCCATGTATCATGACAATACCTATATTCTAGTTGTGGGGACTTTGATCTTTTTACATTGAGTAGCTATTCAAACATTCTGAAGGCTGCAATCCTTGATCTTGATCGCCATATGCTTCAATTTCTCCTCACATTCATTGTGTCATCTTTGTATTTAATTTTAATAAGCCTTCCTCCAATTGTGATGCCATATTTTTCACATTTCCTAGCTTCTCTTATTATTTATCTATTATACAGATGATACAAATATGTCACAAATCTTTCCAAATTTTACATCATGAAGAATTCCCCTTTTCAATTCCTAAACGGACTCTTGACCTAAGTAAAAGTTCCTCCTTAGCACATGAAGTGTTCTGGAATTCCTATATTCCTCAAGGTAATTCTTTCCTGATCCACACAGCCCAATAACTTGGCAGAATATGAATGTCTTTCTTATATTATTTCATTTCAGTCAATATCCAGCTGACATACCCAATATTATGGCTTCTTCTAACTCTCCTTCAGAATCCACCTTGTTTCCTCAGAAGCTCGCCATCTATGTACTGCTGAAAATATTATAGGGTTATCCCCAGTGTAAGCTTCCTTGTATGTGAGATCAATGATATTGTATAATTTTAGCTTTGTGATGCTTCATCTTTCTTTGAATGGTAGAAGTATGAATCTCTTCCAGTCAATTAGCCAAGTAGCAGTCTTCCAAATTTCCTGGCACAGATGAGTGAGAGCTTTCAGTGATTCATCAACTTATTGAAACATTTAATAAATAGTCTATCTATTCCTGAACTCTTGTTTTTGACTAATGCTTTGTGCAAGTCTAGGTAGACTAGAGAAATAAATGTATTGAAATATATATATGTACATAAGAAAGTTATATATATACAAGCATAAATGAATATTGAGAAAACACTCCATTCCAGTCCAGATCAGGTCCATTAATCCAATATTAGCCCACATGTCCAATGCCAATCTATAAAGTCCTCTTCAGACTCACAAAGCACATGCAATGACACTGAAAACAGGAAGGTCACAGAACAGTAGGTGCAAAATCTTGTGGATCCGGTGACAATAGAAGTATCTAAACTCTGACAAGAATCTCCATAGCTCCTCCAGTTCTCAGGACATGAGTTCCATCAGCATAGTGTTATGAGACTTGTCAGTAGAGCATCTCTCAGGGAGTGGGTAGAGAGAGTCTCCTGGCCCCAGGGAAACAGAGAGAGTTCCCAGAATCCTCAGAAAAAGGTCATGCCCACATAGAAGCCTCATTAGCTATACAATGATTGACAGGACAGCTAAACTCAACTCTTCACTTGTAATCCTTTCAAATTGACAAGTGATTATATAGGTACAACAGACTACCCTTTGCCAATTTGACACTTTCACATAACTCTTTAGCCATATATAATTTTCAAGCAAACAACAATAAAACCATATCTGTATCTAATAGGATAAAACTGAAATGCAAACAATTCAGTTTGTGCCACATTTTTTAAACATAATCTTTAAGTGAACCAAACAAAAGTATCCTCTAACAATTGCAGTTAAGTAACACCTATACCTTAATCCTTAATCCTATGAATTAAATCCCCAACCAATGAAAGTCTGTAAGAGAGTTACTTCAGGCTTTCTTTTCCCAATTTTGGGTATCCAATTTCTCTACTACCCACTTACATCAACGCAGTGCTTGAAGAGATTATCATATTCTTTGACATGAATCTTCACTACAGTTGAAAGCTTATGAAGTTCTCATCCATTAGTAAAGTCAAATCAGAACAGCCCATCTATACAATCAGCAACAATAGACACTAGTTTACAGGATCAAAAATCTTCCCTTCTGGTCGTGTTCTGGTCAACTCAATGTGGGTTGTCTCACCCTCACCAAGGTGTCCATTGGTTGCCTCACCTTTAGACCATGACCCCATCACAAATTCTCAAAATGCCTAGCACCTTTGTGGTAGGTCCCATTCTCATCTTCTCTTCCAGTTCCTGTAAACAAGGTCCATGGGTGTCAATGTCCAGACTCAAGCCATCTCTTTAGCACTGAATTTCTCCCATTTCCATTCAACAAGTGGACCCAGACAAGCATTTGTCTGCCCACAGGCTTCCTTTAACATTCAGTTCTTGAGTGGAGCATTTCTTCAGGCGTCCAGATATTTTCAGCTTCTGACAAAAACCACTAGTTCAAAATTTCCAAATCCACAGTTCCTTTTTTACGTCAATATTTCCCCTAGGCACATCTCTTGGAATACAAATATCCTGAATACTCTAAAGCATTGGGTGAGGCTAATATTTTTAAAGCCTTCTTTGCAGAAGTGTTCTAAACCCATCTAAAGATCAAATTAATGGTTCAAGGCAAGTGGACTTACGAGCTCCCTAATTTCAGACTCCCTAAAAAATATTTATATAAATCCTTATATTATCAATAGTAAGCAAAGGAAACCAGCATAAACAAAGCAGAATTAGATACATAACTCAATTCTTAAAACATTCAGGTTCAATTCATATTTAGTTTATCTTAATACTGTCTAAACTATTTTATTGATACAAAAATATGGGATTAGGTCTCTGAGAGCACCAAACCAGAGGCAGGTTTTCTGTCAGCCATTTTGACCTTCTGTCAGCCATTTTCATTGAGGATCTCTGAGAACTTCAAGGGGTGATTTTGTTCCTAGGGCTCAAAATATACATTAGCAGCATTCATTTTCACCATCTCAATGAGGAATAACCAAAGAATAAAAGCCATAAAAAATGTAGCAGTCATGTGCTTATGTTAATTTTATGATTGAAATGTAGGGTGGACTCTGGTCTGTTAATCTGGAGATAGCCATTGAGTAGCAGATGAGGCCTCTATGTGGGCATGGCTTTCACCTGAGACTCCTGGGAAATATCACGATATTTCCTTCGTGAAGATGAGAAGCTATCTTCCCCAGTTGTTGGGAGTTAGTTTCAGAGATGATTAACCACACGCAACACAGAATGGCGGTGTCTGGGAGGCCAGTGTCTGGGAGGCGGTGTCTGGGAGTAGCCAGTGGAGAGACCACATGGCTTTGCCCTGATGGAGCCGGACCTCTGAGGCTGGGGCAGCCACATGGAGGCCTCTTCCAGCGATGAATTGCTTCTGCCACCATGGATGCTGTTGATGAACCCTGAGCCCTGGAAGTGAGGAGCCATGGGGAGACCCCTGTCGGTGCCAGCACTCTGTACCCACTGACCTGTGACTTCATGACTCAGAAGGAAACTTTATGGACTGATTTCGGGAATATGGGTTAATATTAGACTTGTGACTTTGAGCTGGACTGGGCTCGGATGTTTTCTCAATGTCTTGTTCCTCTTGAATATAAACCCATTCCTTATATCCATGTGCGTGTCCTTGAATTTGTTCCTCTAGTCTACCCGGACTAACACACAAAATAATCAAAGCTTTATCTTCCAGAAAACAAACTAGTAGACCACATGGCTATATCTTATCTCCAGCTAGCCAGAGAAGAAAAATTACCATATGGGAGAGGTCAAACAAACATCCACTCTCCATCTTTATGATTTGTTTTTCTAGTATCCTACTCCCAATGTCTTACTTTGGTGCCACTGGCTCTTGTTCATATGCTGAAATAGTAGAATGTTAGCCAGTACTTTTGATACAATGATTTTGTGAATTCATCCCATCCTGTTTTCTTTTTTTCCATCCTGTTTTCCTGTTCCTTGCATCACTCAATATTTTGCCCATAGAATCTTTCAATATTGTAACTCAAAGTTTGCATCTATTCTTTATTTCTTTTAGTTTATTGCATTCTGATTATGGTCTTCATTATTGGTTTTATTACTATAGACCTTTGCACATTTCATTATAATATTGCTTTTTCTTCTCAAGCTACTCTTGGATATTTTGTATTCAGCTCTTTGACTTCATTTCTTCCATTTGGCTTTGCACTCAAAGATTAAGATCAAACTGTCTAGTCCCTTTTTATCCAATTTGATCTTTTCTGTCTTTTTGATTAGCTTTGACTTTCATCACGCAGGATATTTTTGATGTCCTCCCTTAGCTCATCAGGTTTTCTCTGTCATTAGTGTTGAATGCATCATGTCCATTCTTGAGATGTTTTCAAAATGAAATGAGATATATTCCAGATTCTATTTTGAACATTCTGGATGTGTTTTAATTTTCTTCAGCCTTACCCTGAACATATATATGAGCAATTGATGATCTTTTCTGTAGACTATCTCTGACCTGATTTTATTCTGTTTTCATAGAGGTCTTCTTATTGATTTTGTGTATTCCATGTAGAGATATCTGTGTGTAATGTTGCTATTTATGTTGTTGAAATAAGTATCTGCTGTGAAAAATTCGTTGGTCTTGCAAATTTCAATCATAGGATTTCAAAGTTCATTTTCATCACCAAGAGCATAATTACCAGGTGCAGTTCCTTCCTCTTATTTTCAACAGTTGCATTCCAATTTCCAACAATTATCAATTCACTTTAATTGAATGTTTGATCAGTTTGCAAGTAAAGATGTTGGTAGAATTCTTTAATTTCCTTATCATGAGTTTTTGTGATTTGTGCATAAATTTAAATAATTATTGAATTAATTGTTTTTTTCTTGAAGGCTGATGGATATATCCTATTACACACAGCACTGTATTTCAAGAATTACTTTGAAGTTTCTTTTTTGAAAGTGAATGCAATGCCATTCTTCTTGACACTCTCATTCCTGGCATAGTAAATAAAATTATTTTGTGCTTCTAAATGATCCCTAGCAGTCCATTTCAGCTCACTGATGTCTAGGAGTTCAATCTTCATGCATTCCATTTCATTTTTGATGATGTCCAACTTTCCTAGATCCATACACCACATTCCAACCACTGTCACATGTTTTCAGCAGTTTCTTCTTGTCTTGAATCAGTTCCCATCAGGAACTGAAGATACTAAAATTTCCACTCATACAGACTTTACCTCCATCCTGTATCCATGTTCCACCCCATCCCAAGAAGGCAGTTCTTTCTCACTCACATTTCAAATGTCCTCCAAAGTGAAGATCTCATTACCCAGCACTATCTCTGAAAATGTCCTACTTCCATTCATTAGACTTCACTATCTGAGAATGTTTGAAGCTATAAGTTTTCAGCAGCTACATCCTTCTAAGGGTGTCCTTCACAATCATTTCTTTGGAAGTTAAGCTTAAACCTTTTCCCTTTGGATGTGTGGCAGTCATGTGCTCGGGTCAATTTCTTGATTGGGAGTCTAGGGGTGAAGTCTAGCTTGCTAATCTGGAGATAGCCAGTGAGTAGCCAGTGAGCAGCCCGTGAGTCCTCTGGGTTGGCATGACATTCTACTGAGATTTCTGGGGAATCTCATGGTATTTCCCAGTTGGATAAGAGAAACTTGACTCTAAGTCTCTTGGAGTTGGTCTGCTGACAAGATAAGATGACAGCATACTGATCAATCGTGATTCTTGCAGAATGGAAGAACCAGAGAGAAGGCCACATGGGCTTGTCCTGATGGAACCAGACCGCTGAGGCCAGAGAAGCCGCAGAGAGACCCCTGCTAGCACTGGGAAGCTCCCACCACCAATGGATATTGCTGATAGACCCTGAGCCCTGGAAACGAGGAACTATGAGGAGACCCCTGCCAGTACTGGTACACCTGTGCTGCACGTGCTTCGTGAGTAAGAAGGAGGCTTTATAGACTGGTATAGAACATATGGGCTAATTTTAGACTTATGATTTTGGACTGGACTGGGTTGGCAAGCTTTCTTAATGTTCCATTCCTTTTTTATATAAACCTTTCCCTTATATCCATAAACGTGTCTATGAATTTGTTTTTCTAGTCTACCCGGACTAAAAATAGGACTACTGTTGGTATTTGAAATACTACTGATATAACTTCTAGCTCTATAGTAAGATACAAACAACCATAATACAACAGATTGACAGAAAAGTGGTGGACATATTATGTACTATCTAATAATAGAATAGTTACTATCGAATATTATGTGTGATGATAATTTTACTATTAGATATATTTAATATTATTTTATGGCCTAATATGTGTTAACAGCATTTAATTAATCACATATTTCATAGAATAGTGACATAAATTACTTGATATATCCCATTGTTTCAATTATAGTGCCTGTACATTCTCACGTAAGCCTTTTTAGTTATTAGTAGATTGTTCATATGCAATTCTAAATAATTAGCTAGCATTTATATTTTATTTACTTCTTAAAAATTGCATCAACTCTTTATATATTAAATCTTAATCCTATTTCACATTTTGGGGAATTTCAAAATATTTTGTTTTAATTCGGAATAACAATTTGTCAAAAATTGGTATGCCCCTAATAATTTCATTTAATTGTTTTCTACACATAAAAATTTTATTAAATGAATTATTTTTTAAGATTATTTCTATTTGCTAACTTTGTCTTTTCTATGAGCCACACAACTAACTCTTTAAGGGTTCTAATTTTAATGAAAAACTCTCTCTCTCCATTATTCTGTACAAATATTCTCTCTACATTAAACAATTATCATGAAATTCATCTTATATTCTTAACCATGCTCCATTGGTTATCTCTTTCTCTTTCCTGCCCATATATTATTACCTTTGTCAGTTCTCTTATTCTTAATATTTAAGCCCACCTTAAATACACAATCATACACACATTTTCTGGCTAAAAATCTCTCTCATATATGTGAAAATATACATATATATTTATGAATCATATTCTTGCTATAAATTTTACACTATTTCTCTATAAACATACACATATGAATGTATATAGGAATACATTTATTGTAAGAAGATGTCTCTCTGTATATATATTCAGCTTAGAGAGAGAGTAGGGCACAACCTGAGGAGACTTATTTTCATTTGCAACAGGTCTGAGATTTGAGTGAGGATAGTGTTGTCATTGGATGCCATCCAGTTAGTCCTAAACTGCAGCAACCTCATACACAACTGAACAAAACATTGTCCCACTCTGAGCCATCCTTACGATTGCCCCCGTGCTTGAAGTCATTGTTGAAGCCGTCACGGAAATCTAACCCCTTATGGTGCTTCCTCTTCCCTTTTCCCTCTCAACTTTACTAAACACGGTTACCTTATCCAGGAAGTTCTTTCCTCACCATTGTCTACAGTATGTAAGATGAAGCATCACCTTCCCTGAAATTGGAAGGGCATACCCTTTCCAAGACATAGCTCTTTGTATTTTCAGAAGTTCATGATACTTCCGTTATTCTTCTCTAACACCAGAAACCAAATGCACTGAATCTTCTTTGGTCTTCCTTATTTGATAGCCAACTTTCACATCTATATAAGGCCACTGAAAGCTCCATGGCTTGGGCCAGGTGCACCTTATTTCTCAATGTAACATCCTTCCTTTTCAATACCACAGTAGTGTTGTGCAGCAAATTTACTCAATGCAACTCCTCTTTCGTTCTCTCACATGTTGCTTCCGTGGACATTGATTGTGAATCCAAACAAAAAGCTACTCTTGACAACTTTGCTTTTTTTAATTTATCAAGAGGTTGGTTGCATATTTGTGAGAATTTTGGTCTTCCTTATATGAATTGTAATCCACACTGAAGCTTTTTGTCCTTGATCTTGATCAGTAAGTGCCTATCATCTTCTTTGCAAAGAGTCTTGTAAAAGACACTGATTCCTTTAGGAAATGATGGGAAAATGATTTGCAGCATTATTTTTGAAGCTGTAATGGGATATTACCTCAAAGAATAAGGGTTAACCTTCGTTATTGTGATGTAACTATAAACTACCTCAATTTATGATCCTTTATTCTAAATATTTGAGTTAGACTGCTATTTTTCTGCTCTAGAATTATCTCCATTATACAAATGAGGCAAATATCTAGTATGTTTCCCAACTATGTAATTCTTAGGGAAGTCCTAAATAACTAAGGCTATCAACCTATTTTAAGTCTAACTATTCTGGATTACTACTTGTATTGTAAATTATGGTAGTCATTCCCACCTTGTATCAAGTATTTACCTACTCTCACTTGACCCCTACTCTCACAGGGTCAAATCAAGCCTAGTACAGTTATATGTTTTAATTCAATTAATTCAGTTCTCACTGTCAAACCCGATTTACACGAATTAGCTACACAGCTTTCTTCAGGAAAGCAGCAACTCCCACTACAATTGTGCATCTCTCTGTCCTGGTAAAAGTGGGGCACTCCATGTGTGGGACATTGTGATTTTTTTCCTGATCAATTCACATTAAGATACTAATTTCCTTAGGCCTTTGGATACCTTCATCTACATTAAAACAAGATAAGTATGTCCTTCAACATCACTTATTACCTGCCATCATAAAATCCATGCTTTATTAAATCAAAAAATAAGCTATCACATCCTCAAAAGTCTTCTTGATCTGAAAAAGAGAAACAAGAATCTGTGCTTTGTAGTCTGACATCAACAAACCCAGACTATCAAATTTAATGTTTCTTGCACAATTTTCCCACATCATTAGTACCATTGTAACACGTGTTATTCATGTTTCTGACTGTATATGTTAGAAAATGGTAGCATTTATTTGGGTGTGCTATTCATCTCTATGGGGTCATTATTTTGACTTTAACTTGTGGGACTCACTGTGACTTAAATCCAATAATTAATCTAGAAACAATAGTAAATGGTGAGTACTTCTTGGGAAAACTTACCAATATCTTGTAAGGTATCTTCAATAACACTAGGTGCAGTGTAAATACATAGTTGGGCTAATAAACTCAAGTGTGATGGAGGGGATTGTGATTTTTATTGATAATGGGTTACTACACAAACATGGAGTATTCTCTTCAAATAGGATTGATGGTGCTATTGGCTGAAGTGGATCGATGCAACTTAGGGGCCCAATGTCCCCATTGTAATGATTATCTATTCATATGATCCCATGCCAAGTTTCAGGGTTTCTTTCTTCCTAATAACTGCCCTCTCCTTAACATCAGACACTATTTAGGGTTAGGCATTAAGTGGACTTCATAATTCAGGAAATGTTGTGAATGGCTCTGGTTTTTTCAGGAGAAGCCACTTCTCCATATATACTACAACCCCTATATAAATAGATAAGATAGCGATTTAGCTGGAATGATCCGTGACGGGTCGTTAGATAGATAGAAATAAATAGGAAGGTAGATGATAGATAGGTAAATAGATGACAGATAGGTAGATAGATAGATAGGTGATATATAGATGGATGATAGATGATGATGATGATAGATAGATAGATATAGATAGATAACTTGATAAAAATGTATATTGAGAAAATGGTCCACACAATTGCATAAGTGGGCAAGGCCCATTTGGTGGGTGTAGGATCCAGACTAGCAAGAAGCAAGCAAACTTCCCGTGGCACATATTGTTATAGAAAGTAGACCATTGGGCAACTTTTACGGAAATGTCATCAGGCCTATAGCCTTAAAAAGAGCGCTGCATTCCACTTCAGTCTTCTTAAAACTGATTGCCTTTTCACAGTAGATCCCTTAAAGGTGTTAAATATGCTATGTGGAAACATGGGTGATTCATTACTAAACTAACTCTAAAACCACTGAAAATTCTTTCCAAGACAAATGTACACATAGCTATCATAGACCAATTAAATTTTATTGATAAAAAGGTATATAAACTTTATTAGACAACAATTTGAAGGTATTTTCTTCTCATATCTTCCAACTCTGCCTATATAGTTCTAAAATTGGTGTTTCAAATTTTAATCCTTTTTGGAGAAGAATTATTCTCTCACTCAATTATATCATGTCAAAATGACAGTTTTGGTGTCCTTAAAGGACATAGATAATGTTCATTTTAAATTTTAGGAGAATATTCTGCACAAAAATGCATCGGAGAATGATTAGATGGTTGACAGGATGAAATACCACCAAAATTCTAAAAAAAAAAAAATTCTCTTGCTATCACCAAAAGTTAATTTTAACGGAAAAATTGTCTCAGCACAACTATCCTGGCCTTTTTGAAAATAAATAGTTTACAACTTTCTGACTGCTGCTTCCTAATACCTACACATGATTGGACTGTAATTTCTGAGAAAATCTATCAAGATTGCTGCTTTGATAACAGCAGACAGTGACAATAACTTCTGCCCTGTGTCCACTAATGCTATCTAATTTTCTTGTCTGTGTCCCATAGCACTCAGTGTTTCCAGTTGCATTCTATAATTTATTCCATGGTCAAGCAGAAGTCAGAGACAATGCTCAGGATTTACTTGGGAAGTTAGCAGGTTACCGTTAAGTTCAAAATGCTCAGGATTGAGTCGTTCAGTCAGAAAATGTTACATAGATCTTTTAGGACTGCTAAATGCTCAAAGGGCACTCTACTCGGCTGTAATGATCAAAGGCCCTTGTCTCCCGCTCCCCGGGTCAGTGATCCCTACTCTCTGAATTAAGTGCCTAGAAGCCCCCCACTCCACAAACCAGACTCCTGCCTGCAAACGCTCAGCCTTACTTGCTCTGCGGTCTGGGAAGTCCTCTCCTGTGTCTTTTGCTGTCTCCTTGCTCAGCTGCTTTTGCTTCTCTGTCATTCTTGCGCCAAAGCTGTCTTCACCGATGTACAAATGATTCCCTGCTGCCTTGTGGTGGTGAGACTTGCGACCCAGCGCCCATCAGATCAATTCAGACACAAGAGGATGGCAATTATAATGAATCCCCTTAAAAGCACTCACTAAATCCTAGCAGTATTGTTCCCCACCAACAGAAACCACAGACTAGTAGAGTCACGTTGAATAATTTGTTGTCCTGCAGCTTTTGAACTTTTCTCTTTACTTTGAATTTAATTGTTTAGATTCTAGCCACCAGAGCAAGCCCTTGGAAAAAATTTTCATTCAATTTTTTTCTAAAAGTACCCTACCAAAGGAAAGAATATTACAGACGGCAATTTTCTGTCATCATCCACTTAAAATAGAGACTGGTTTAATCATGTTTTGTTCATGATACAGGCCATGTCGGTATAAACTGGAACTTGAGTAGCAATATTTTTTACTTAATCTTGTGTACATAAAGTTTTCTTTAAAAAAAAAGTTTTCTTCAAATGAAATGTTCTCATCCTTCCTTAAGAAGCACAACTTCTGTCCTAGTACATATATATGGCACATACAAACATATATGCATACATATTTATTTATTTATACATATACATCTAAACAGGAAAACAAAGGACACACACAAAAACTGACAAAATGGAGAGCAAGTGGCCAATTTTCCCTGTCTGAAAATCAAATTGGAGTACCTACTGCAGGATATTCTAGATCAGAGGTTCTAAAACTTGGGTCATGAACACTTAGGGAGTCAAATGTTCTTTTAACAGGGGTTAGCCGATTCTTAAAAGTAGCAAAACAAAAGTTATGAAGTAGCAATGAAAATAATGCCATTGGTTGGGGATCACTACAACATGAGGAACTGTACTAAAGGGTTGTGACATTAGGAAGGTTGAGAACCACTCTTCTGGATGTAGCATAATTAGAATATCTACTATTTAATAACACCATTTACCTTTTAAATCGTCTTTATATGTGTAGTCAAATTCAGTAATACTATATCTATTAAGCATCATTATCAGAAATTGTTTTTATTGCTAGATTGTTACCTGCTTTTGAAGCATAACAAACCTGATTCTTTCAGTGTATGCATGCTGTTATCATACCAGAAAAGTTAACAGTTTAGCTTTTGAAGACACAATGAAGTGTTATAACAAAATGGGCAGAGTTTGAGGTTATAAAACCAAAAAAAATGATCAGTAAATACTTTTAAAATGACTAAGAACAAGAATGTCACTTTAAAGATCAGGTTTTACTGACTCAATCGATAGTGCTTCTAATTACTTCATATGCATGTGAAAACGAAACATTGAGGAAGGGATACTAGACATGAATGGATGTACTTAAAGTATGGCACTGTCAAAGAATGTTGAAAATATTATGGACTGGTATAAGAATAAATAAATCTTTCTAGGAAGTATTACAGCCACAATGCTCCTTACAAGCGAGGATTGTGAGACTCCCTCACATAAACTTGACGCATGTTATTATGACTGACGGTGTCTTAGAAAATGACATCATGCTTAATAAAATAGAAGGACAAAGGGGAAGATCATCAAGAATATGGACTGTCTCACTGTGGCTGCAACAGGCTCAGACATAGCAGCAATTATGAAGATGGAGGTGGATTAGGAATCATTTTGAGTTAGAATTTACAAAAAGAATTCTAATAACAGCTTATGTTTTCCTATCTATTAATCTATATTTGTATGTATGCATATAGGTAGGTACCCATTTTTTTATCCATCTAGCTACCAAATGTATATTATCTCTATTTTTTTTATACACGTACGTATCTATCTACCTAAATCCTGGTATCTATTGGGTGTCTGTAATCTATAATTGATTTGATTTGATATATAGTTTAGATGTAGATCAGTACAAAAAGAGCATTGGGGCCACAGCCTATCTCCTCTGGCCTCCTATTATCAGGAAGTAGTGATCAGAAATGCCTCTAACTTCCATCCTTCTTTACCTACCTTTTTACATCCAACATGACACTCACTTTTCTTCTAGTTTTGATAATTGGCTACAATGATCACAAAGTACACATAGATGCAACTCACAGTCATGAACTTTATTAAAGATATTAACAGATTATCACAAGACAGAGTCAGTAAATAGCAAAGACTGAGTCATTTCAGAATAATACCTCTCTTCAGCCAGTAACTAGATTTCTTTCCATTCCTCAGTCTCTCTGTCGCATAGTCCATGGGCATCTGCCTCTATGGTCCAGGAAGACCATCCACATCTGAGACCAATTCCATAGTCTCAGCACTTCTCTTCTGTTCTGCTGTCTTCTTGTATCCTTGCTTCAGTGTCTGGTCTCCATCTGGCTCCTGTGCTCTGCCCCATAGTCTCTGTGCCACAGCCTCTTTTGCCTCTGGTTTTGACCTCCACTACTACTTCAATTAAAGATCAGAATATGTACCACTGATGCATTTTCTTGCCACAATCCTGTAATGTGTTTCTGTACTTAGGTTTCTGAAATGGCTCGTATATGCAGAGTAGTGGCTTTGATGGAGATGAGCCAATCATACCCTCAAGAAAGCAAATGGTGATGACTTGGTTCACACCCTCCACTAAAGTAGAGGCATAATCTTATCTTCATCCTCTCCATTAGAACAACAAAAAATTCCTTCCATAGTGTGATAATAACCACAGGCATGGAGGCGAAAGCATATTATGACTATAAGGGCCATATTAATTATCTTAATCAGATAAGTGTCATGTATAATAATGATTCAATTGGATTTAAAGTCTTAATAATGCCAATATTTAGCCCTTCACATTTTTCCTTCTTGACTTTATAAATTGCTAGTCACTTCTGATATTCCCTTGCAAATGTAGCACATCCAGTTCTAATCACATAAATTTTGAATTTAACTTGCTGTCTGTTTTGCTGTTAGGGAATCTGTTAGTAATCCTTTAGGAACTTGAATTGTATTATGCTGCCTCTTGCATATCATTTCCTACCTGCTTTGCTCATCTTTTTTTAAAAATTATTATATTGGGAGCTCATGCAACTCTTAGCACAATTCAAACATACATCTTTTATATGCAAAGCACATTTGTACCTTCATGCCTTCATCATTCTCAAAACATTTTCTTTCAACTTACACCCTTGGTATTAGTTCCTCCTTTTTCCACTCCCTCCCCACTCATCCCTCCCTTATGAACACTCCATAGTTTATAAATTATTATTTTGTAATATCAAATGTGCTGTCCATACCCATGGGAGGAGGTTATATGTGGATTCTTGTAATGAGTTCCCGTTTTCTACCCCATCTTCCCTCCACCCTCCCGATATTGTCAATCTCATCACTGGTCCTGAAGGGATCATCTGTCCTGGATTCCCCATATTTTGGTTCCTCTCAGTACAAGTGTACATCCTCTGACCTAACTGGTTTTGTAAGGTAGAATTCAGATCATGATAGTTGACGGGAGAAAGGATTTGAGAGCTAGAGGAAAGTTTCATATTTCATTGTTGCTACACTGTGCCCTAAATGGCTCATCTCATCCCCACAATCCTTCTGTAAGGGGATGTCACTTCCCCTGCAGATGGACCTTGAGTCCCCAAACTGTACTCCCACTCATTTATAATGATATAATTTTTAGCTCTTTGATGCCTGATACCTGATTCCTTCTATACGTCCTGGTCACCAAGGCTGGTGTGTTTCTTCCATGTGGGCTTTGTTGTTTCTGAGTTACATGGCCACTTGTTTACCTTCAGGTTTTTAAGACCCCAGATGCTGTATCTTTTGATAGTTGGCACCATTATATTTCTTCACCACAAATGTTTATGCACATCTTTGTCTTCAGGGACCATATCAGGAAAGTGGGCCCACAATGATATGATTTTTGTCCTTTGATGCCCCTGCATTGCTCATCTTAATTAGTTTGCTCTTGCTTAAATTGTTTTTGTTTCTTTTCCCTACTAAATTAAAGGTCGTGTCTATAAAAGAGCTTTAGGTAAAAACAGAAGTTCACTCGTCTCACAAGCATTGCAGTATCAGGTGTTTCATCAGGTACATGCATCTAATAAACTTGCAGTGTCTCTTCTTAGCTAAGATAGACTGTTCAGTGCGAGGAATAAATGTTAAGTTTAAAGTTTTAGATGCAATTTTATTACCTTAATATTTCTACATAAGAAGATATTTTATTTTTCTTTCTGAGTTTTTATGGGAATTTATCAGTAGCAAATCCATTTTAATTAATTAGCAATTGAGCTTGAAAATTCCTGTCTTAGTCTAAGTATGAAGCTATCTATTCTAGTAAAGACAGCCTAGGAAGTCTGCAAAAGTCTCTCTTCTCCGCTGTGTCAGGTTGCTGTGCGTTGGAATTGATTTGATGGCAGGGAGTTTGGTTTTAGGCTTTATAGTTACATGACAATAATTGTAAACGTGCTGATTAAATGCCATAATATAGTTCCAAGGTGTTCATTATATTAACATTCCAGTAAGAAACCTAAAATTCTCAAAAGCCAAGCAAGATGTACACAGTTGGTTACCTTACGAATAGGAAGATTTCAAAATTAAGTCACTATGCTCAGAAACTAAATATCCAAGTTAAAAATCAAACCACAATCTATGATATTACATTTTCTTTAGGCCAGTTAAAACCAACCATACACTTATTTTCTGTTTTTATCACTTCTACACAAATTGAAGAATTTTATTTTAAGGTGTAGCAAATTAATGAACAAAATAAAAAAGGCAAACAGAAAAAAAAATGTGAAAAGGAAAAGATTGTGATATCTATAGCCTTCTTATATATATGCACACAATTGGCCATTCCAGGGACAGTAAGACCTAGTAACCTCTATTAAAAACCCTGTTAAAGCTGAGCCCCGGTGGCATTGTGGTTGTGCGCGGTACTGTGGCCCACTGGGTTGGAGGTTCAATTCCAGGTCCCAGGAGCAAAGGCTGGGCCTCCTACTCCCACCACTTGAGGACAGTGATGCCTAAAAAAAAAAAAAAACCTGTTAAAAATGTCACCCTTATTACATGGCAATATGTCCTGCCAGAATTCTCTAGTTTCTTTTTTAAATATTTACAATTGAGAGCAATTCTTCATTTACTTTCAAATGCTTGCAGAGCTTTGAATAAAAAGATGTAAGTAAACAAAAAATAAACAAATAATATTAATTGACCAAACTGAGAAAATGTGTATTCCTGGATAGCTTGCTTATTTAAACACATTTTAAGTGAGAATATTACTCAGTATCAATACTTTACATTTTTATTTGAACATCATTTTCACTGTATAGACTTATAATGAATTATTGGATTATTTGCTTTGCATTTATTGTGATAATACAGGCTGAAAAAGTAAATATTTGCACTGAGCCCCGGTGGTGCAGTGGTTGAGTGCTGAACTGCAGCCCACGGGCATGGCGCTTCAAATCCAGCAGCAGCTCTCCAGGACCAAGGCTGCATAGCTCCCCCAATCACCTGAGGGCAGTGAGGCCCCCAAAAGTCAATATTTGTTGTATGAAGTGAAATTACATTCTATACCAAAACCAAATGCACTTCCATGAAATAGATGCCCTGCCCAACAGAGTAGAACTGTACGTTTTCAAGAATGAACCTTAGTGAGATAGGAAGCCACATCTTTCTCCAACAGAGCAGCTGGTAGGTTTACCCTTACATTCTAATGCACACAAACACACACAAATATGCTCACTTATATGAAGAAGCAAGTGGAATCAGGAATGAAGGAAGGCTTTTTAAAACCTGGAACATGTACATGACATGACTTTTGTTTATTGAAAGGAGAACTTTAAACCTATACTGATGAAGAACAAGTTCACATCCTTAATGATGGATTACAAATCAATGTGAAATAGACAAAAATCCTTAAATTGGAACAATTGGTATCATCATGATGAGTGGACAAAAGGTTGAAGTTACCAACGATTTCATCTTGTTTTGATCCAAAATAAAAGTTCACAAAACCTGAATTCCAGAGATCAAAAGATGAGTCATAGTCTATAAATCTGCTGCACATGGCCTCTTTGCACTACTGAAAAACTAGGATATTATTTGAGAACTAAGGTGTGCCTGACTTAAGCAATAGCATTTTCAACCCTGTGAAAGTTGGACATTGTAAAAAGAAGACAAAAGAAGAATCTATGTTTTTGAATGGTGTTGCTGGAGAAGAATGTTGAAAGTATTAAAACTGCTAAAAGGACCAAGTGATCTGTCTTAGAAGAAGAATGGCCAGTGGTCTTTGGAGGTGGGGTTGGCAAGACTTTGCCTTACAAACTTCAGTTATCTTGTCATGGAAGACAAGACCCTGGAGAAGGACATCATATTTGGTAAATTATAGGGACATTGCAAAAGAGGAAGGTCCTCAAGGAGATGAATTTCCACTGTGGCTGCAACAATGCATAGGGACATTGTGAGTTAAGTGCAGGACTGCAGTGTTATATTCTTTTAATTCTTAAGGTCACTATTGGTTAGAAATGATTTGATGGTACCTAACAAATATATATATATATTTAATATAGACACACATATACATATACAAATGTAATACAAATGCACTCATACACATATATAATTTAGAAAACATCAAAACATGTATATTTTGAACTCATATGAAAAAGTAGTATGTATATATATACATATCGATATAGATAGAAAGATAGATGATGATATATATAGATAAAGATCTAGAATTTTCCTGTCAGTTCATCATACTGCAATGAATTCTTTGTTGCTGTGATGATAGAAAAATACCAAATTTAACTGACATTTTCAGATACCTTCAGGACCACCCAAAGTGAACAGATTTCAGCAGAGTTTTCAGATTAAGAATAATCTTGGTTTGGGGTGGGGAGAATGGACTAACTACTTCCAATGGCTATCCATAGAAAACGTTATGGAAAAGATCAAATAATTGTTAAATACTGAATGCCTAATGAATAGCACCGAATATTATCAGAGATAGTGTCATAAGATGAGCCCTTTAAGTTTAAAACTCAGAATGTGTCTGAGGAATAGCTTCCTTCACAAAGTAGAGTATACAAACCTACAGGAGTAAAGCAACTGGGACCCTCATTTACTGATTAGGCAAATGAGGAAAAATAACGGCTAATATGCATTAATGATTGGGACGTGTGAAGTATGAATTGAGTGTGTGAAGTATGAATACAGGAAAAATATAAAACGGAATACATAAAGATCCATATCCCAGGAGTTAATGAGCTGAAATGCACTGTATTGGCCATTTCAGAAAATTATATAATCTATTATACCAGGAATGACAGACGAGAAAAATAGGGTTCATTCATTGTCACAAAAGATACTTATATTTCAAGATTTCTCTTGAAGTACAATGCTGTATATGATAGAATAGTCCCTATGCATAAATGAGGAAACCATGTTAGTACAACTGTTACTCAAAATTATTCACCATCCAATAAAGCTAAAAATAAAACAACACAAAGTTCATTGACATTGAATCCAAACTGCCTCTGAAACCATATAGGATTGGGTAAAATTGCTCTGTGAGTCTCTGAAATTGTAATGTCTTATGGAATAAAAATCCCAGTGCCTCTCCTGTGGAATGGCTGGTAGTTTTGAACATCTAACATTTAGTGTCACAGTCCAATGCTAAACTGTATGCCATGAAGTACTGCAACCATTTAAACTGGTATTGTAGAAATTGAAAAAAGTTTACCCATATCCTCTGTCTGAAATTGATCAAATGTGCAGTCCATATACATTGATAATTTTTGCCTTTTGGAATAAAGAAGTTGGAAACAAAATGAAAAAATAGTGCAGAAATATTCCCTTAATGATAGAAAAGAAGCTAGATAGCATAGCAAAGAAGTGGAAGACCCATGACAAGATGGATTGACACAGTGGTTGCAATGATGGACTCAAATATTATGATTATAAGAATGGCACAGGAGCAGTCATCCTGTACACAGAATCATTACGAGTCAGAACTGGCTCAATGCCACCAACAACAGACTAGATAGATAGATAGATAGATAGATAGATAGATAGATAGATAGATAGATAGATGATAGATAGATGATAGATAGATAGATAGATAGATGATAGATAGATAGATAGATAGATAGATAGATAGATAGATAGATAGATAGATATACTTCTATAAGCAAACCAAACTCACTGCTATCCAATCAATGCTGATTCATAGTGACACCCTGTTGGTTTATGAGACTGCAATTATTTAAGGGGACAGGAAACTCAGTCTTTCTCCAGAGAAGATGTTGGTGGTTTTGAACTGCTGGACCTGTGGATTGCAGCCACAAAAGTAATAATCATGCCAACAAGACATCTCACGTACCTCAAAATACACTGCATAGTAAAAATGGTAAGAATACCAAAGTCATTGCCTTGAAGCACACTACAACAGATACAAGTCCTCTTGGACACAGTAAAACTCCCTAGTAGAGTTTCCAAAATGGAGTACTGAAAGACTGAACAAGGATGTGAAGACTCCATCTCATGTATTATGAATATATTGGTTTCAGGGGGACCAGTCCATGCTAAAAAAAAACATGATGATTAATAATGTAGAAATTTAAAGAAAAAGGCTAAGACCCTAAATCATTTGGATTAAACAAAGGCTGTTACAAAGAGCTGAAACATAGGAAGAACTGTGAGAATGGTACTGAATGCACAAAGCATTCTTCTATTCTTTTATTAAAAGACATTTCATTGGGGGCTCATTTAACTCTTATCACAATATGTCCATTTTGCCTCAAGCACATTTGTACATCCACTGCCCTCATCATTCTCATAACATTTGCTTTCTGTCTAAGTGCTTGGCATCAGCTCCTCATTTCCCCCTTCCCTCCCTGCAACACCCCCCATGAACCCTTGACAGTTTATAAATTATTATCACTTTGTCATATCTGACACTGTCCAGTGTTTCCTTTAACCCACTTCCCCATTGACCCAACTCCAGGGAGAAGGCTATATATAGATCTTTATAATAGGCTCCCCCTTTTTACCCCACCAATCCTTACCCTCCCACTATTGCCACTCTCATCACTGGTCCTGAAGGGATCATCTATCCTGGATTCCCTATGCTTCTAGCTCCGATCTGTGCCAGGGTAGATCCTCTAGTCATATCTGTAAGGCAGAACTGGTATCATCAGTAGGAGGGAGGAAGCATTGAAGAAGGAGAGGAAAGTTGTATGTTTCATCATTTCTACATTACACCCTAACTAGTTTACCTCCTCCCTGCAACTCTCTATAAGGAGAAGTCTGTTACCTACAGATGGATTTTGGGTTTCCCACCTGTACTCCCCCTCATTTACACTAATAAAATTTTTAATTCATTGATGCCTCATGCCTTTGATACCTCGTGGTCACACAGACTGGGGTTTTCTTCCATGTGGGCTTTGTTGCTTCTGAGCTAGATGGCCACTTGTTTACTTTCAAGCCTTTAAGGACCCAGACACTATACATTTTGATAGCCGGGCACCATCAGTTTTCTTCACCACATTTGCTCATGCACACATTTCTCTTCAGCAAAGGAGTCAAGAAGGTGAGCATAATGGAATGCCAATTTAATGGAACAAAGTGTTCTTGCATTGAGGAAGTACTTGAGTGGAGGTCCAATGTCCATCTGCTACCTTAATACTAAGCCTATAAATATGTGTGTGTGAATCTATTTCCCATTCATCGTATATAAATATATTTACTTATGCACATGCCTGTAGTTAAACTTCTATAATTGACCATATCCTCCTATTTCCTTCCTCTATTTCCTTATACTTCCCTCATGTCCCACTATCATGATCAGCCGTCATTTAGATTTCAGTAATTACTCTCGGTTACCCTATCCTTGATTAATCCACACTAGGCCCCCCCATTCCCTCCTTGCCACTAATTTTGCATCACTTATTGTTCCCTTGTCCCTGGACTGATGAACAACACCTCCTTTCTGCCACCTCCCCCTCTCCCATATCCCCCTGTAAGCATCAGTCCTGGAGTTTTCTCCTCC
This sequence comes from Nesogale talazaci, assembly GCA_004026705.1. Classification (NCBI taxonomy): domain Eukaryota; kingdom Metazoa; phylum Chordata; class Mammalia; order Afrosoricida; family Tenrecidae; genus Nesogale; species Nesogale talazaci. The sequence goes on from PVJH01002839.1 coordinate 60,680, forward strand.
AGACTGATCATTCAGCCTATTTTATCTAGATAGATCTTCAGAGATGATACTATGAACAAAAAACAAGTCACAACAAAATTGAAGGGAGATAAGAAAATGAAATGATGACTGCAAGAAAAAAATGCCCAGAAAATATAGATAGATAAATTTAAATAATAATAACAATAAAGCAAAACCTATAAATAGTTCAAGGTCTATTTGTTGACCTCTGGGGGTAACCTCCAGTTGAGTCCAAAGGGGTTCCACAACCTGGTCCCCAAATTTATCCATGGTTCTCCCTGAAGACCTCCATGTTTTACTCCCCATGCTGCTCTGCTGCACACCCTTAGTGTTTTCCACTTTGTGATAGGGATGGACTTCTGCAATCCCAACACTGTCTCCAGTATTGTCCCAGTAGGGCCTTGGGTCAGCAAGGGATGACATGCCTCGTAGTGGAGCTGACTATCTGGTCCTCTCTGTGTGTTGGTTGTTCTGAGTGGAGGTCATCCTCAAGGTTTGGTGGGCCAGGACGTGCTCCACTCTCTCCTCCTCCCCTTTCATTTGCTCCTGTGTGCTCAGTCAGTTATGCCTTCTACCCAGGATTTCAGTTCTGTCCTCCAAAATAAATTTTTCTGGGAGGAGGGGTGACAGTCCAAATGCCTAGGATTGGGGTCAGTCTCTCAGACCCCTCCACTGACATGTCACCCCATCATCATGCTGCATTCACATCCTAGAACACCGTGGTTAAATCTGCTCTTTCTTTTCTGTGGAGATATAAGCAGTACCCACCCCTTGGTTAGATTGGTGCCATATTCTCCCACTTCGCATTACTAACCCTGCCCCCTTCTGTTATATTCTTCTGCTCTATACAGGTTGTCTGTGTGTGGGAACCCACTGGATGGGATCTAATGATAAGAACCAGAAGCAGAACCATTCAAATATTCAGAAGAATGTTTCTGCTGAGCAAAAAACTCCTTGAAATCATAAAAAAGAAGTGTATGAAAGCCTGACACTTAAAAACTGTCAATATATGAATGGATGCATATGAAATAGAGAAGCTTTTCAAATACCAGATTGCCATTCTCTTTGCATATAAAATAATGGCACATCCTGTAAGGAAATAATAATTTGGTACAAACATTGACTTTGAACCAATTCATTTTCACTTGATCACCTATGAGAATTTGCATTTCCAGTCATGACATAATAAATCAGAGTGCAAATTTGAAAAACAGACACTTAAAATTACTTAGATATAAGTAAAGCTACCTAAGGGTCCTGATAAGATATGTATTCTGATTCAGTAAATCTGGGGTTAATAAAATTTTTCACAGAAAGGGGTCAAACTGTAATGAATATAAAAGAACTAGATGCAATTAGGTTAAACATTTGAATAATGACACTGTCAAGAAAATCTTATGTCCTCTGGGAATAAGCTTTACATGAAGTGGCAATAAGATCACACATTTCAGTCTCCAAATAAAATGAGAGGAAGTGAAATGTTAAAAGCAAATAGAAGTAACATAGTAAGGAGTGGAGTGGAAAAAATACATTTTGAGTATCACTATAATTCTGACAAAATATATCAATAATGTATGCACTGCTGAGAACAGTCACTCAGAATCACAAAAATGAGGCAAAAATAGTTTCCTTAGCAATTAAAATAATGGAAAATATGACCAAAGTTTTATTTCCCCCTTTTCTTGGTATAAAATGTCCCCCCATATTTATGTCTTCCTAGAGAAAGTTTTATGATAACTTTTCATTACATAGTTCAACAATATTCTTAAATATTACGTCTAGATTTCATTTTGACTGAATCATAAACAAGGCTTGATGGAATGCATGTAGTCTTTAGGAAAAGAAAATGACAACTTGTGTAGACATAATCTAGGAACACATCTACCATAAGCAATCAGGAAATTCTGTTGTTATTGTGGTTAGGTGCCACCGAGTTGGTCCTGACCCAAAGAGACACACACTATGGACAATAGAAAGAAAAATGGCACAGTCCTCTCTGCCATCTGTACAATTGTCCCTATGTCTGAGCACATTGAAGGAGCCACTGTGACAATACATCTCTTGAGGGCCTTTTGTTTTTTGCTGGCCTTCCCCCATAACAAGCCTGGTGTCCTCCGGGGACTGGTTTCTTCTGACAAGATACCTAAAGTCTGTAAGGAGAAGTCTTGTCATTCTTGCCTCCAAGGAACACTTTGCCCTTACTTTTTCCAATACAGATCAGATTGTGCTTTTAACTCTCCATGCTATTTTCAGTATTCTCCAGCACCATGATTCAAGCACAGTTTCTTTTTGGTCTTCTTTATTCAGTGTCCAAGTTTCACGTGTATATGAGGCAGTGGGGAATATCCCACCTTGGATTAGGTGCACTTTAGTCCTCAAAGTAACACCCTTGCTTTTCAAAACTTTCAAAAGGTTTTGTGCTGGAGATTTCCCTAATGAGCTCTTGATTGCTGCTTCTATGAGCTTTGATTGAAGATCCAAGGAAGACAGGATCCTTCACAGCTTCAACCTTGTCTTAATTTTTCATAATGTTATCCTGGTCTAGTTGTGAATATTTTGGTTTTCCTTACATTGAATTGTAATCCATACTAAAGCCTAATGTCCCTGATCTTTCTTGGCTTATGCTTCAATCCTTCTCACTTTGGGCAACCAATGTGTATTATCTGCATATCTCAGATTTTTAATAAGCTTTTCTCCAATATTGATGCTACATTGTTATTCATATAAGCCAGCTTCTATTATGATTTGCTCAGAATACAATTTCAGCAAGTACGGTGAGAGGAGATAACCCTGTTACACACATTTCCTGATTGTATTTTATTCTTTTCTAAATCATTTTATTGGGGGATCTAATAGCTCTTATAACTTCCCATACATAACTATATCAAGCATATTTGTACATATGTTGCCATCATCATTTCTAAAATATTTTCCACTGGAGCCTTTGATATAAGTTCCTCTTTTTTCCCCTCCCTCTCTTCCCTTCCACCCTTGTGAATTCTTTATCAACTATTTATTGTGACTATTTCATATCTTATAATGTCTGTTGACTCCATTCACCCATATTTCTGTTATTCCTCCACTTGGGGGGGGGGGACCCTATTTATCCAACCTTGTGATCTGTCACCTTTTTACCCTGCCCCCTACTTTACCACCCCCTCCCCTCAGAATATTGCTACTCCCACTACTGTTTCTGAGTGGTTCATCTGTCCCGAATTCCATGTGCTCAGAGCTTGTGTCTCTACCAATGTGCATTCTCAGGTATAGTCAGATTTGTAAGGTCATGATAATGGGTCACGATAGTGGTGGGAAGTAAGCATTAAGGAACTAGGAGTATGATGTGTGATTCATCAGTGATATACCGGTACTACATCTTGGATGAATCATCCCTTCTCATATCCCTTCTGTTTGGGAGGGCTGGGTGGGGGGGGGAGGGTGTAATCCACAGATGGACTTTGTCTCCACTCCAACCGCCTTGTTCGCTTTGGTATAATTGGTTATTAGGAATCTTTTGATGATCCAAAACTTTCCTGATTTAAAGCATACATTCACCATTGTTCTATTCACACATTGCCTCTTGACTCATATACAAGTTTCTGATGAGCACAATGCAGTGTTCTGGAGTTCTGGTTCTTCTCAAGGTTATCCATAGTCTCTTATGATCCAAACAGTCAAACCACTTTGTGTATCCAACAAAACCAAACAAACGTCTTTTTGATATTTGGTCAACATCCATTTGATGTCAGCCATGATAGCTCTTCTTCTATGTCCTCTTCCAAATCTGGCCTGCACTAATGGCAGCTCCATGTCAATGTATGAATGCAATTGTTGTTGGATGATCTTAAACAAAATTTTGTTATTTCAATTTAAATTAAATATTATTTTGGGTCACTTTTATTTGAAATGGTAACAAATATGAATTTCATTCTAATAGCTGTATAAGAAACTATCTTACAAATCTCCTGGTATAGATGACTAAATGTTTCTGGTGCTACTTCAGTTTGCTGAAATATATCAATGGATATTCCAACAATGTCTGGAAAATTGTTTTGGGCTAATGCTTTCAATACAGTTTGAATTTTTTTTCTTCACCATCATTGATTCTTGCTCACATGCTACCTCCAGAAATAGTGGGATGTGGAGCAGTTCTCTTTGATAGAGTGACTCTATCTATTCTTTCCATATTCTCTTGATACGTCTTGCATTTTTGTCCATGGAATCATTTAAGATTGCCATTTGAAGTTTGAGTTCTTTCAGCTTTAGATATGCTGAGCATGTTCTTCACTTTGGGCTTTCTAATTACAGGTGATTGCACTTTTTTTTTAATCATATCTGACTTGTCTTACTTATCAGGCTGCGTTTTGAAATTTTCGATTCAGCTCCTTTACTTCATTCTTCTAAAATTTTGATTTAGATACTCTATGATTAAGATCAAGTTTCAATCTCTTCTGTTGAACACTTTTATCCTTTCTTTCCTATCTTTTTTTGAGCTTTTCTTTCTTCATGAATAAAGGTCCCGATGTACTCTCACAGCTCATCACCTTTCTGGCATTGGCATCCAATGTGTCAAACCTGCTTTCAGGATGTTCTCAAAACTAAGGTGGCATATTTGGGCTCTCATGGAATCGTTTTCATTTTTTCAGCTTTATCCTTCACTTACTAGGAGCAATCCACATTTGGGTACTGGCCTCGTTTCAGCAACTGATTTTGAGCTTCTCCAGGGTGTCTTCCCATGGATAAGTTGATTTGACTTCTGTACATCCCATCTGTACAAGTCCATGAGTGCAGGTCCCTTTTCTGTTATTGCAGAAAGGTTGTTGCTATAAACAATTCATTTATTTTACAAAATTCTGTCATGTGATCTCCAGCTTCATTTCTATTAAACCCCATATTTACCAATTTGTTTTCCCATTTGTTTCCATCTTTTGGACTTCAATAGCCCAACTAACTATGTATATTGATTGCATGTTTAATTGATTTCTCACAAAAGTCATTGGCATAATTTTTCAATTTCTTCATCAATATCTTTTGTGGTAGGTGCATAAATTTGAATAATATTGAATTGAATTTATTGCCTGGAAGACAAGTAGCTATGATGCTATCACAAACAAGATTGTACTTCATGATGGATTTAGTATGATCCTTTCTGACAATGATTGTGCTATTCCCAGCATAGTAAATCATATGGTTTTCTGATTCAAGATACCAATACCAATACTAATGCTTAGGATGTTTATTGTCATGCATGCCATTTCATTTTTGTTCACTCCTTTGTGTGTGCATACCAGAATTTTTTAAGCCATTAGTCTAATGTGTTAGTCCAGGTAGACTAGAGAAACAAATTCATAAGCATGCATATGTATATAAGCAAGAGGTTTATATACAAGAGGAATGGAACATTGAGAAACCAGTCCAGTTCAGGTGCACAAATCCAATATCAGCCCATAGGTCCAACAGCAATCTATAAAGGTTCAAACTCATGAATATATGCGATGAAGCTGAATGCAGGAAGCTCACAGGTCAGTGGTTGCAAAGTTAGTGGTGGTAGAAGCATCTCAGTTCTGGCAGGGATCTCTCTGTGGCTTCTCTGGCTTCAAAGGTCTAGCTGCATTCATGTGCTTTGTCCAGCTCAGGGCTCTAGGGTACTTTCATGTGCCTTTTTCTCCAGGATGTCTCCTCGGAAGTCAGCCTTGTATCCTGTCGGTACGGCATCTCCAAAAGACTGTTGTCAGTAGAAACTCTCCAAGGAAGTGAACCGAGAGAGAGAGTGTGTGTGTCTCCATCCCAAGAAAGAATGACCACATTTCCCAGAATTCTCAGGAGAAGCCCATGCCTACACAGAGATATCACTGGCTGTCTCCAGATTGACAGGCTAGACTCCAAACCTACACTCTTAATCCTGAAATTGACACCAGATTAGGTGACGGTCACATCTTTTGATGGAAATTTAGCTGTTTACAAATTGTGGCAATTTTGAACTGTACCACAATGAACAATGTAGCTCAGATTTATAGTCACAGTCTTTTTTTTTTTTTTTAATTTCTTCAGGGCATATGCCCAGAAGGGGATTATTGGGTCATAAGGTATTTGGTATCCAACTGTTTGATATCACCAAATTGCTTACCATAGCAGCCGTACATATCTATGAGACCCCCAAGAGTGAGAGTTCCTAGCTCATGATCCCCCTTCTAATATTTGTCCTTTTCTGATTTTTTGAATTGGACTGTCCTTGACGGTGTTGTGAGGTATCTCATTGTTTTAATTTGCATTTTCTGGATTGCTAAAGATCAGGAACATTTTCTCTTCTGTTTAGTTATTTTGCCCACTTCCTCAGTAGGCAATTCATTTTTTTTCTTATTATAGATCTGCAGTGTTTTATAGGTTTTAGTGGTAACACTGTTGCCTGATATGTCATTTTCATAATCCAAGGGTTCTCTCATTATTCTTTCGATGAAGTCTTTCAATGTACACAGCATTAGGCTGACTTGTGGTAGCTATTTGAGGCCTGACCCTCCCTCATCTCCTTGGACCAGACACCTGGCTAATGCAGCCCTCCCTAACCTTGCAGCCAGCTCTGCGCATGGACTGCTTGGCACTCCATCAAGACCCAGACAGGCCTTCAACCTCCAATCCACAGTTACCTTACCTGCACCAAGCGCCACAATTAGGTTACCCTGGGCTATATAGGCACAGTCATTTTTCCACTGGGCATGACTCCTTCATGGACCGTGGGACCTAGCCCTGGCTAAGTGCCTCCCCAATAAAAGCTTGTTTTTGTTATAATTTGGTGGTCATTCTGGCTGTGCTCAATCATGTTACACAGAAGTATTTTAGTTTTAGCATGCCCAACTTGCCTACGTTAACTTTGTCTCTGTGTATGGCCTCTCTTACTTCTAATAACCATTACTTCTAATAACTGGGAATGCAGTTCCCAGTACTGCAGTTCTTAGGTTTGTCCTCATTCTCTCATTGATCATCCTGAGAGTTTGGGCATATTCTGGAAGTCTATGGTCCACCTTAAATTTGTTCTTCTATTTCGAGCAAAATATGATTTTTGCCTTAATTTTTTGGCAGGTGATATCCAGTTTTCCAACATCATTTGTTAAAGAGAGCATCCTTTTCCCATTTGATATTTTTGAGGCCCTTATCAAAGATCGTTCTTTATATGCTGCTGATTTTATTCTGGAATTTCTATCCCTATCTATTGGTTCATGTAGCTAGCATCATGCCACTACCAAGCTGATTTCACAACTGTGACTGTATAATAAGCTTTAATGTCTGTTACTGTCAGCCCTCCCACTTTTTTCTCCATCTTGAGTTCTTTGCTTATTATTGGCTTCTTTCCTTTCCACATAAAGTTGATAGTTCTTTTTAATTTATTTGAAAAAAGATGTTGGTAATTGTATCAGGGTAACATTGAACTTACATAGTGCTTTGGGTAGTATTGACAATATTGAGCCGTCTGATTCATAAACATAGAAAATTATTTCACTTATGAAGGTCTCCTTTATTTACTTGTATTAATGTACTGAGATTGTTGTCTTACCAATCTTTCATTTTTTGTTGATTGAATAAATCCATAGCTATCTCAATTTATGTTTGGTTATTGTGAAGGTACTCTCTCCTTGATTGTAACCCCATCAGTTGTAAATAACAATCCGATTGACTTCTGTTTGTCGATCTTGTATCCTGACACTCTACAATATTCCTCTATCATTTCCATCACTCCTATTGTGGAGCATTTGGGGTTTTCAACATATAAAGGAATATCATCTGCAGATAGTGATAGTTTCATTTCATCCTTCCCCAGACAAAAACAATTATTGTTCTTCCATTTCCTTATGTTATTGACTGTATGTTATTTACTAAGACCTCCAGACCAGTATTTAGTAAAAGCAAGGGCAAAGGACATCCTTTTCATTATTTCCTTTCTTTTGCTAAAAGAGGCATGTTTTTGCTGACTGTGTTTTAATTACTGGAAATTTTTGTGATAGAATTTGCATCATATATCTCTGTTCCTTCTTTATATTTGCATGTATCACTATCAAACAACCTCTGCAAACTGCCTTTGCTATAACCCACAGATTTTTGTGCATTGTATTCTCATTGTCATTGGGTTTTAGGAACGTCCTAATTTCATCTCTATTTTGGGCCAGTTCACATTCATTTTGAAGACGAATGTTGTTCATCTGCCAAGTAGTGTATTTTTTTAATCTTTCTTTTTTTGATTTCCAGCTTTATAGTGTGGTGATAAAAGAGGGAAGTTAGTAGCCTCTATATGTTTAAATCTGCTAAAATTTGACATGTCCCAGCATTTTCTCTATTTGGAATTCATACCATCTACACTAGAAAATTATATTTGTATTTGGGTGGAGTGCTCTAAAAATGTCTAGCATGTCTAGTTGTGTGATTGTGGGGTTTAATTCTGTAGCATTATGTTGAGCTTCCTTCCTGCTGATCAATCTTTCTTAGAAAGCAGTGTGATCAAGTCACATAGAATAACTGTTGAGCCTGTGATTCCCTTTTTTCTTCTTTTGAAGACTTTGATTGGCAGAGTTTGCATGTTTCTCACTGAACACATATATATATTTAGTATGTTCACTGGCTCTTGATGCACTGATCCTTTGAGCACTATATGGTGCATGTACTTATCTATTATTTTTATCAATTTTGTCAAAGAATAGGATTGCTACTCCTGCTTTTCCTTAATTGGCATTTGCTTGGCATACGTTTTGCCAGACTTTGATTCTCAACCTGTTTTTTGTCTTCAGTTTTAAGATGTGTCTCTTGCATATAACTAATTGATAGGTTTTGTTTCCTAATCTAACCTGTTAGCCTTTGTCTTTTAATGGGTGGATTTATACCATTGACATTCAGAGTTAATACATCCATCTGTGGATTTTTTGCTGTAAAATAGTACCTTTGTGTTAGATATATTCTACCTCTCTCCCTGGAAGTATGTTGTATGTATGGGAGATTCATTGTTGCCTTCTTTATGACCTTGGATCAATATAATCTTGTGGAATTTTACAGTTTGTTGATTTGTTACTACCATTGTACTATGTTGTAGGGTTTGTGTTTTGTACATGTTTGACTTCTATCCAAAGTGAGTTGCCAAGATTTTTTGTAATCCTGGGGTCTTTTTTTATGTTTTTTTTAAAAAACATATTCTCTGAATTTTTCCTTGTCCCAAATAAAACTTATCTCTCCATCTATTTTAATGGATAGTTTGTCAGTATATAGCATTTGCTTGTTGCAGTTGTTCTGTTTCAACTTTCAGAATATACTGCTACATTCTCTCCTCTTCTAATTGTTGTCTGCTGAGCACCCTTATAAGTGAATATCTTTTTTCCCCAATAATTTTATTGGGGGCTCTTACAGCTTTTTGTTTTGTTTTGTTTTGTTTTGCTTGGGGGTGGGGGGCATCACAGCCCCCTGGTGGTTGTGGGTGCTACCCAGTGCTGCTCCTGAGAACCACCACTGAATTTGAACTGCCGAGCCCGCGGGCCGCAGTCCCACACTCAACCACTTACACCACTGAGGCTCAGTCCTCTTACAGCTCTTATAACATTCCACACACCATTTGAATCAAGCGTATTTGTACACATGTTGTCATCTTCATTTCCAAATATTTTCTATTTATTATTTCTAAATAACCTTTAACATAACTGAGCTTAACCAACACACTTAGAAAGATAAGTTAAATATTTTCTACAAGGTATTTCATTTGAACAAATGATAAAATATAAAATAAATATAATATTATACTTTTAAAATCTATCACTTTATTGAGATCATTTTTTTATATATCATTTTATTGAGGGCTCATACAACTCCCATCAAGATGAATGCATACATCAATTGTAAGCATAACACATTTGCACACCTGTTGCCATCATCACCCCCAAAACATCCTCCTACCACTTAGGCCCCCAGTACCAGCTTCCCATATTTCCTCTCCCCACTCCTCCTCCCCCATGAGCCCTTAATAGCTTACACATTATTACTTTTTCATATCATTCTCAGTCCGACATGTCCCTTCACCCACTCCAGAGAGATCATATGTGGATCCTTGCATTTGGTTACTCCTTTCCACTCTAACCTCCTTTCATCTTCCCAATATTACCAACCCCTGGTCCTGAAGGGATCATCTGTCCTGAATTTCCCATGTTTCCGACTCCAGTGTAGATCCCCTGGTCCAGCCAGAATTGCAAGGCAGAAACGGGATCATGATAGTGGATGGGAGGAAGCATTTGAGAACTAGAGGAAAGTTGCATATGTCCTTGTTGCCACACTGTACCCTGACTGGCTCCTCTCCTTCCTGCAACCCCTCTGCGAGGGGGTGCTGCTTCACCTATTATGGGCTTTGAGTCCTCAATATGTACTCCTCCTTCTTTATAATGATACAATTCTTAGTTCTTTGATGCCTGACACCTGCTCCCTTTGACACCTTGTAGTCACACAGGCTGGTGTGTTTCTTCCATGTGGGCTTTGTTGCTTCTGAGCTAGATGACCACTTGCTTACTTTCAAGCATTTAAGACTCCAAACACTATATTTTTGTTAGCCGGGTACCATCAGCTTTCTTCACCATGTTTGCTTGTGCACCCATTTGTTTTCAGTGATTGTGTGGGAAGGGGAGCATCATGGAATACCAATTTAATAGAATAAAATGTTTTTCCACTGAGGAAGCAATTGTGTGGAGGTCCAATGCCCATCATCTGTCCTAATACTAATTGTAAAAGTATATACATGTTGATCTACGTCCCCATCGTCCTATATAAATATATTCACCTATGTATATGTCTGTGTTTGGACCTCTATAGATGCACATTATCACCCAGTTCGTTCCTCTATTTCCATTGACTTTTCTCTTCTTCCACCCTCATGGTCAGTATCTATTGTGGTTTCAGTATTTTCTCTCTGTTACATTATTCTTGATCAATCCCTGTTATGTCTCTCATATTCACCTTGCCATTGATTTTGAATCCCTTGTTATTCCCTTGCCCCTGGACTAGTCAGCGTCACTGTCTTTCCCCCTCTTCCCTATCTTCAAAGGCCCCCACCCTCCCGAACCATCAGTCCTGTCATTTTTGCCTCCACACTGTTCATCCAGCTTATTTTATTTAGATAGACCAAGTATATACAAAGCACACATGCATGCAAAGATGAAGCAATAAAAAACTAAAATAATGATAACAGCAAAGAAATATCTTATTTCTCTAACTGCTTTTATGATTTTCTCCTTTTCCACAAAATTGGATAATTTGACCACTACATGCATTTGTGTATTCTTCTTGGCATTCATTATTATAGGTGTCCTCTCTGTTCCTCAGGTGATTGCCTGATTTTCATTTATTATGCTATTATGTCTCATTTATTATCGGTTATTAAATTGGAAAAGTTTTCTTCGAGGTATCACCTCGCTATTTTAACTATGGATATCTTTGTTATGTCTTGTTCTGGTACGCTAATTATTTGAATGTTGTTCTTATTCTCAGTATGATTCATTGTTCTCATATTTTCTTCAGTTTCTGGATTATCTTATTTGATTGCCTTTCCCATATACTGAATCTACTTGGCAATCTTCGAGGTAACTGATACAGTTCTCTGCCTCTTCTAAACTATTGGTGAGGTCTCACATGGTTCTTTAATTCTGATGCCTCATCCCTTAACTCATGTATATCCCTTCAGCACCCAGCAGAATTCTTGAAAGAATGGAAAAACTAATCACTAACTTTATATGGAAAGCATAAAACCCAGGATAAACCAAACACTGTAAAAAAAAAAAAAAGAAAAATAAGAAGCTTTTCACTGCCAGATGTCAAAAGTTGTTGTAGATCCTTGGTAACCAAATCAGCTTGACTTTAGTACTGTTGAATAAAGCACATTCAGTAGGGAAGAGATCATCTGATCAGTAAATAGTGCTGCCAAAATAGAATCTACACCTTCAAATTAATTAAACAGGATGAATATTTGAATAAATATCTTGTAATCAAAAATGAGGTCAACATGGATTAAAGACCTAAATAAAAGATATAGAACCATTAGGACCAGTGATGAAAAAATTAGGACAAACATAAGTGCCCTAATACAAGGCATAAGTACACTACCAAACATAATGAAATGTATCTATCCTACAAAAGACAAAATAGAGGACTGGCACATTTTAAAATACATAGCACTTATGTGCATGAAAAGACTTCAGTGAGAGTAAAATGAAAACCTGCAGACTGAGGAAAAATATCTGGCAATGATATATCAGATAAATACTAATTTCAAATATTTATTAAAAAGCCACAACATTTTATACAACAAATAGTCAAGCAAGTCACACAATCAAAAAGGCTAACAAATAGTTATTAGAAAAATTAGTAAAATGAAAATCGGCAACTACAATTATATGAAGAATTTTTATGTTCATTAGACATGAGAGAAATAAAAAGTAAAACAACAAAGATCATGCTTAACAATGACACTCAGTAAATTTCATGAAGACATAAAATAAATGTTGAAAAGGATGTAATGTAGATAGATTGGAACTCTCAGACGTTGCTGGTGTGATTGTAGAATTAATTGTATAATAATTATAGTAAGCATTATGCCACAACTTTAAACAAATGCAAACACAAACACGTTATGAGTCTATAAACTCCCTATTTGGTATATACCCTAAATAAATAAAGCACAAAGCAAACAAATGCACACCATGTTAACTGCAGACATTTCTACAATAGCAAAAAAAATGAAAATATAAAAATTTCTTTCAATCAAAGAATGGTTAATAGATAGATGCACTGATAGATAGATGCACACATGGAATATTCCATATCCTTAAAAACACATGGATAAGTCTGTCAAACACCTCATTATATGGACACAGTTTGTGAAATTCATACTCAAAAAAGTTAGTCACTCTCATAAAGATAAATATTTTATGACATGATTATTTTAATGTAAAATATAAAAATGCATTTCAGACCAAAGGGCAAGGCTTTAAAGACCATGAGTAAGTCCAGGTGAAAATGAAGGAGTGGAGGTTTGGGAAAAGAACAAGATAAGAAGCAAAGGAAAATGTGGGAAAAAATACAAAAAACACACACCATATATACAGGAATTTGAAGTGATAGTATAATTGTTTTGATGAGATGGATTGTGGAGCAGCATATAATGTTTTTCTTTGTACATTTATATTTTTATTCCACAGACAAAATGGAAAAATGTAAAAGAAAGGGAGAGAGAGAGAACTTTTAAAAATCTTTCAGGTTCCTTATCTTTCTGATCTAAATAATGGTCTGAGTAGTTATAAAAGGAGAAAAGGGAAAAGGAAAAATGAAAAATTAATTTGTGAAGCACAAACTACTTTCAAACAAACAAAAATGTCAGACAATAGAAAATGGTGATAAGCATGTGGAGAAATTAGAAACTTCAGACACTGCTAGTGAGATGATATAATGATATAAATACTGGATGAGACACTGGATGAAATGAAAAGTTGGAAAATGAAATGTCATTTGTTCCAATAATCCTACTAAACTGGCTTCCATCAAGTCAATTCTGATCCTTTGTGACCTTATGGACAGGGTACACTTAGCTAAATCTTCAGAAGAGGAGAATACCTCATCTTCCTTTCCCCGTGAAGCAGTTGGTAGTTTTGAACTTTTGACTTTGCTTCATATTTACCCCAATATGAAACCACCATGCAAGTAGGGTCCTTAGTAATCCCAAGGCTAGATATTTAACCTAAACAAATAGAGGCAGTGACAGCAACAGATACAGTCACATTATGTCTATCAAGCATTATTCACAATAAAAAATATGAAAACACCCTATTTACCCAAGAACTACACATTAATATACCAATAAGTAATGATACATACATTCAGTTAAATATTAGTCATTGCTTCTTGTTCCTTTTTTGTTGGCATCACTGCCCTCTGGTGGTTGTGGGAGCTACCCAGCGCTGCTCCTGAGAACCGCAGCTGGATTTGAACCACCAAGCCTGCTGGTCACAGTCCTGCATTCAACCACTTATGCCACCAGGGTTCAGCCAGTCATTGTTAAATAATAATGATAATCTATAAAATAAACAAAATAATCCTCATAACATGGATGCATCTGGAGGATATTAAGCTAAATGAGACAAAGGGACAAATAATATATGATATGAATCCTATAAGAAGTCAAGAGAATATATAAACATAGAAATACTTTGAACCACCTGCTGACTGTTAACAGCCCAATCTGTATGCCATACTGCATCCCAGATCCCTCTTTTACAAATCTACAGATAAATAAGATGCAAGCCTTGTCCTCAAAGAACTTTTTATCTAGAGATAATTATGTAATTGAGCTGTGTGTTAGTCTGGGTAGACTAGAGAAACAGACTCATAGACATGCATATGGATATAAGGGAAAGCTTTTTATACAAGAGGAACGCAACATTGAGAAAGTGTCCCAACCCAGTCCAGTTCAAAGGTTGTAAGTCCAATATTAGCCTAAATGCCCACTATCAGTCTAAAATGTCTCCTTCCAACTCACGAAGTCACAGATCAGTGAGTGCAGAATCCCAGTGCTGGTAGAGGTCTCCCCATGGCTCCTCACTTCCAGGATTCAGGGTCCATCAACAGTATTCAGTGGTGGTAGAAGCAACTCAGTGCTTACAGGGATCTCCATATGGCTTCTCCAGCTTTAGAAGTCTGATTCCATCAAGGTACAGCAGTGTGGCTTCTCCTCTGGCTCCTCCAGCTCCTTGCACGCTGCCATCTTGTCCGTAGTTCGCTGTCTCTAAGACTGACTCCCAAGAACTGGGGAGATAGCTTCTCATTTCATTGAGGGAAATATTGAGAGATTTCCCAGAAATCTCAGGAGAAAGCCATGCCCACATGGAGGCCTCATTGACTACTCAATGGCTATCTCCAGATTAACAGGCTAGACTCCACCCCTACGTCCCAATCATAAAATTAACATAAGTACATGACCACCACAGGCCACCCTTTGTTAATTTCACACTTTCACATAACTCTGTAACCATATATAACTTTCAAATAAACAATAAAATCATATGCATACCTAATAGTATAAAACTAAAATGCATATAATTCAACATGTGTCACCATCACTTAAAAATAATATTCTATATGCAAACAAAAGATATCCTGTGCCTTACAATTGCAGTTAAAAAATACCTACACCTTGATCATATAATCCTATGAATATATATTCCACCATCTATGAGAGTTTGTAAACCAACCACCTCGTGCCTTTATTCCCCCACTTGGGGTATCTAATTTCTATATTTCCCACTGACATCAACCCAGTGCTCTGAGGAAACAATCATATCTTTCAACATGAAGAATCTTCATTCCAGTTGGAATCTCGTGAAGTGTGCATCCATTAGCAAAGTCAAATCAGGACAGGCCATCCATAAAGTCAGTATCAATATGCACCAGTGCACAGACTCAAATCGATTCTCTTCTTCTTGTCAGGTTCTGGTCAACTCAATGTGGGCTGTCTTACTTAGCCTCACCGGGTATCCCTTGGTCACCTTCCCAAAAGACATCGCTATACA
Source organism: Nesogale talazaci (assembly GCA_004026705.1). NCBI lineage: Eukaryota > Metazoa > Chordata > Mammalia > Afrosoricida > Tenrecidae > Nesogale > Nesogale talazaci. The sequence continues at coordinate 76,249 of PVJH01002839.1, forward strand.
TCCTTATATTTACAATAACACACATAAGAAATCAGTATAAACAACATAGTCAGAAATTAAACTTAATTCTTAAAACAGCCAAGGTCAATGCTTATTAAGCTTGTCTATATGATTATCTAAACTACTATTTCCTCAAAAACATGAAATTAGATCTCTGAAGCATCAAAACAGTTACATGCTTTCTGTCAGGCAATCTGACTTTCTTAACCATTGTCCTTGAGCAGCATAGGTTCTGAGCCATTCAAATGGCGATTTTTACCCTTGAGCTCAAGATAGACATTAACAAAATTTTTTTTGCCATTTTATATAGGAATCACCAAAAACAGCATTAATCAAAACTTTAACTACACATATTGTTTCCAGAAAATAGCTCAATAAATTGCAAGGACATATCTGACTTCTGGCTAGCCTAAGAAGTAACAATAACATGAGGCACAAGTCAAACAAACATCTACTTTCCATTTTATGATTTGTTTCTCTAGTACCCCACTCTCGGTACTATAATATGTTACTCCTGGTAGACTAGAGAAACAAACTCATAGACATGCATATGGTATAAGGGAAAGGTTTATATACTAGAGGAATGCAACATTGAGAAAGCATCCCAACCCAGTCCAGTTCAAAGGTTGTAAGTCCAATATTAGCCTATATGCCCAATAGCAATCTAAAAAGTCTCCTTCTGACTCACAGGTCAGTGAGTGCAGAATCCTGGCGCTGGCAGGAATCTCCCCATGCCTCCTTGCTTCCAGGGCTCAGGGTTTATCAACAGCATCCAGTGATGGTAGAAACAACTCAGCACTGGTAGGGCTCTCCACATGGCTTCTCCAGCTTTAGAAGTCTGATTCCATCAGGGTACAGCAGTGTGGCTTCTCCTCTGGCTCCTCCAGCTACTTGCACGCTGCCATCTTGTCTTGTCCATAGTTCATTGTCTCTAAGACTGACTCCCAACAACTGGAGAGAGCTTCTCATCTCAAGTAGGGAAATATTGAGAGATTTCCCAGAAGTCTCAGGAGAACGCCACGCCCACATGGAGGCCTCATTGACTACTCAATGGCTATCTTCAGATTAACAGATCAGACTCCACCCCTACATCCCATTCGTGAAATTAACATATGCACATGACCACCACAAGTTGCTCATATTTTTATTTTCTCTTTTGTTTGTTTCTACCAGTTGCCGTCAATTCAATACCAATTCATGATCAACCCAAAAGTAACACCCCTCTCGAGTTTCCTTTTTTTTTTTTTTTTCCTTTTTCACACAACCGGGACTAAGTCTTTCTCCTGAGCAACTTCCGAGTAGAACTGAACCTTTAACCATCTAGTTATCAGCCAAGACAGGGACCATTTTCTTTTCTATTTTAAAATTTTTTTGACATGAACCATTTTCATATTTAAAAACTCCTATTTAGTTTAGTGCAGCAGATTATATTTTGGGCAACTTACTGCAAGATCAGTGAATCAAACCCTCCAGTCACTCCAAGGGAGAATTTTGGCTCCTATAGTGATGTAGATGCTGGGAAACAAGCAGCAGCAGTTCTACCCTAACCGCTATGGTCACTGTGAGTTAAAATGGACTCAAGGGCAATGAATATATTTGATCATTAAAAGGGACCTGGGAGGGCAAACAGCTTCCTCTTGACTAATAAATTGAAAGTGAGTGGTTTGAGTATATTCAGTAATTCTGTGAAAGACCTGAAAACCTTATTTCTTTTGGATTACAACCAGCAAAATCTGCTGATCTTGTGGATTAGAGCCCAATATGTACTTGCTAAGCCATGAGGGTTCTTCAGAAAGCCTATGGAGTAAATACGCTTTACCACCATGGATCAGGATGAACTCTGCAGCAGCAGGTTTGATATATAAGGAAGGTCCAGAGTATTGTGGTGTAATGATTAAGTATTGGTCTGTTAACAATAATTTCAGCAGCCCCTCCATGGGAGAAAGTTGGGGCAGTGTGTTTGGTTTGGTTACGATGGGTGTGGTGAATTAAAACTTCTTGATATGATCCTTCTACTCAAGTTTCTGTAAGACCTAACAAATTTTTGCTTGGGCACATGGGATTAGGCACTTTCATAACCACCCCCACTATAAAAATGAGTCCTCTTTGAAGTGATAGCAAAGAGAGAAACCCTAAGGACTTTGCAGGATGTCCAGAAGACAGGATGCTTAAGATCTCTTTAAAGTGGTGGAGACTCCCCCGAACAGGTATTGTCATATGGAGACTCAAAAGAACAGCTCTGATGCTATATGTTACCTTCCCCTCTGATTCATGTCAGTGAATAAATGGTCTTAATCACATGGCATTTGAATGCCAAGTGCTATTACTAATGTGTACAAGAAGGTCTGTATTGTCCAGAAGGGTCTATTTCTATGCATTTTTATTATTGGTGGCTTGGGGGTCTTGGATTTATAGATCTTTATGCCTATTTATTTTTATCTTTTTCACATCTCAAATGATTAAATTGAGAACTAGATTCTCCTAAACATTCCATGCCTATCTCCGAGCATCCATTTTATTGTTTTGTAACCATTTCAATGATCAAGGGTCAGATTTATCATTTAAAATAGCAAGATATAAGACAAACGTTAAATATGGATTTGATGAGGATGAACATTTAGTATACTTCATGCAATTTTAGAATGTAAGGTATATATTAAAAATGGGCTAAGATGGAAAAGTATTATGAGGAAATGGACAATGAAGAAATGAAATGGTTTTGAAATATTCAACCTAGGAAAGACATAAAACTTATTATCTTTCACTGCACAAACAGGAAATTATCCTTGTCACATAGTTGTTGAAAAGAAAAAGACATTTGTGCTTTGTTTTCTAAGAATACAAAACACAACAATCATAGAGTATATTTGCATTCCAGTGTAGATTAGAATAAACCTTTTGGGAGATGTTATGCAAACTCCATTATCAATATTGTAAACATTTCTGCTTAAAGAAAAAAAATTGTGATAAAGAGAAAAATGTGCTAATTTTAGCCAGTGTGTGTAATAAAACAATCATGAGATTAAAACCACAACTGAATCCAATAAGTCTACAAGTTCACTAAACCTACAAGTCAGATTTCTATTTCAAAAGTTAATGGGAATTAATACATAAGAATTTTATAGGTATACTGGGGGTGGGTTGGGGAAAGCATTAAGTTTAATATACTGTATTGTGGTTGGATACAAATTAAGGAAATAAGTTAAATGTAAATAGACATGTGCACATAAAATAATAAAACACTCTTTAAAATATTCTAGATTTAGTCTCATGGTTCCAAACTTACTAGCAATGTTATTTTGTGAGCAATTTTTCTATGCAAAGAAGTAAATTTAAGAGGGCAGTTTTGGCTTATACTTCTAAACTGATACATTGCCTTTTGCTTTTCCGTGATTTAGGGTAGAGAGAGAAGAGATTATAGTCATTCATCTTCCTAATGATATCTGCCTTCCAGACCATATTCTGCATCTCTAAGTTGGATTTTTCAAATAGCAAATAATTCAATAGAGAAGTGCCCTTTCTGAGAGCATTTTTTGGTGGCAAGATCATTTTCAATATATTTATTTGTGATTATTCTAAATATGTTTGCTTATTTTATTTTCCCTTGCTTATGTAAGTCTCTGATTTGCTCTCTTAGCATTGAGAAATAATTGCAGCACATTACCCAGGGTTTACTTTCTAAATGACATTGACAGAAATCATCTGAGGAAAGGAATTCTTTGGGCAAGAGAAAATACAGTGAGTACAAGGTGTACTCTTCATGCACTAACATGGAAATAAATACATGGAAGTATTCTATAAAGATAACTACATAGGAAACCCCATGGGGAAGTTCTAGTCTGTCACGTAAGTTTGCTATGGGTTGGCAAAGACAGAACAGCAGCAACATAGGAGACTAACGATTGATGAAGAGATTTACTCCACCATAAGAAATGAAAAAGTAAACAAACAAACATGCTCACTTACAGTCATCCTTTGGGCTTTGTGAAACTGAGAAACGGGGGAAGGTTGGGTAATCCCTGGAGACAGGATATGCACTGAATAATAGATAAAATAGTAAGGATGGCTATATTACAAAAAGGCCACCATGAGATACAATTTTCCAGCATTATGGAACCACGTGCAAGATGGATCATCATCTAGACAGAGTTATTTTCTCATTGCTTGGATGACAGAATATTTCGGTTTGTATTATTTGATTTGTTTTGATTTTGATTTCCTCAAAATTTTTATTGCCACATAGTTTACATATTGTGCTTTGAATGTTTCAGTCATTCAGTCATATCAAATATTATCATACAATCACCACCATATCAATATCAGTGCACTCTCCCTGCCCTCTCCACCAACCCAATGATTAAGTTGCCTTTAAAATGAGTTGTGCAATCACAATCAGTTCTAGTGCTTCCTCCAGCTTCCCCACTTCATTATTTCCAAGATACCCTTTCCCTCCCTGTCAGTCATGGATCCCCTTTTGCATCCTTCATAACCCCCTATATCAGTTATTATCATTATGAATCCACTCCTCCTGTTTCCTCTGGAGAATTTTTTTGATGCCCCTGTTTCAGGTTCCTACTACACATATCTATATTTTCCAGAGCAGGAAATAAATAACTTGGTTAGACCAGAAATGTAGAGAGACTGCTGTCATCAAAGGGGAAGGAGGGAGCCTCCATGCAACTGTCCATGGTAATTATGGCTGAAACCAGGCAGAGCTGAAAGGACTAAAGGCAACAAGCACCCAGCAGGATATTTTTAAAGACATTCAGTAAGAATTTGGGGAATGGATTGTAAATTGAATGTTATAGGTGGGAATTATCAAGATATAAGAAACTCAAATTCAAAATAATGATGGTAGGAAGAGGGAAGCCAAAGGAAATACCAGAGACCATCCTGAATAACAAATAGTTAAGAGTACCTCTGTGTATGTGTGTGTGTGTGCGTGTATGTGTGTGTGTGTGTGTGTGTGTGTGTGTGTGTGAGAGAGAGAGAGAGAGAGAGAGAGAGAGAGAGAGAGAGGAGTTCAAAGCTGAAACCCATGTTTTATTTCAAGAATGGCATACATAGTTGTACCATTTTCTGACATAAGAATGGTAGAGTAGAGTTGAGGGGAACATGTACCAATTCCTGTGTTTGGACACATCATGGTGAGAAAGTTTTAAGATAAGACAAGTTTAGAAATTTCGTTTTCAGTACTGATTTCTAGATTAGATATACCATAATAATGTCTGAGGGGTTTTGTTTATTTACATATTTGGAAAAGAAATTCCCTATAAGCAGAAGATTAAAGAGTATAACTACCTTATAAACTCTCAACACTCAAACTCACTGCGAGCAGAAACTGACTCATACTGATCCTATATGACAGGGTAGGACTGCACCTTGCGGGTTTCTGAGAGTAATTGCCAACAGGACGAGGACATCCCCGCTATCTATCATGGAGCACTAGCTGATCCAGAAGATCTCAGTTGAACGCATGATAACTATACCACCAGAACTCCAAATACCTTACTTGATTCAAAATTTTCAAGAAAAGCAACATAAGAACAGGCCTAAATGTTGCAGGATGTATTTTGACTAATGTATAACTATATCAGCCACTGATGCAATAATATTTTTTCAAAGGTTGTTTTTTTGATCTAATTTGCATGTCCTACAATTAAATATTTCTATTTATCACAGGAAAAAAGTGATATACTAGCAGCACACTCTGTCTTAGAACATTTCCTTTATTCTTGCACTCATTGCTATTAGCTCCCTATTTCTTTGCAACTTCCCTTGCCATACCTGGAGGAACCATTGATCCAGTTGTCAGGATTAAATCAAGACTCTCTTCCCAGGTGGTCTCAAATGACCGACCTTTCAAGGCATGGCACTGACCTGTGACATCCCCAGAGGAGTCTGAGCCATAATGATACACAGTCAAACCACCAAATCTGTTGATTCTGATAGAGATATTAAAATGCACCCAAAATCATCAGCCATGAAGACAATTATGTTGTCACAATGCTTTTAAATTTTGGTGTGGAGGGCTGAGTTCCGGTGGTGTAGTGGTTGTGTGCAGGACTGTGGCACACTGGGACGGAGGTTCAATTCCAGCAATAGGGCTGAGCCTCCTACTCCCACCACCAGAGAGCAGTGATGCTCAAAAAAAAAATTCGGTGTGGTAAATATGTCCTTATTTAATAACACAATCAATTTATTTAAAGCTCAAAAGGGAAAGCTTAGCCTAGTGACAAAGGAGAAATGAATGCATATCTTTGCTGCAAAAACCAAAGCCAAGCCTTCTACATGTGAGTCAGTTCTGAATCATAATTGAATGACTCAAAATTTATGAGACTAAATATTTATGGGAGTAGACTCACCTTTCTCTGTGGAGTAGCTGGTTAGTTTGGACATGAACCTTCCAGCAGGTAGCCCACCCCTTACCCTACTGTGCCGCCAGGACACCTTTTATTGATTAAAGAGTTAATGACATCAAATTAACTGATTCTCACACCAATATTCTAGGATTAGGTATTGTTATTTTAGTTCATAATAAAATTGAAAATATTATAGCTCTTTAGTAACAAATTATTACCTACAGATTTTAGAAGAGTTTTTTTTTTAAGGACTAGAAGAATATACAGGTATTCAAACTTGGAGATTTGAAATTTCCTATAAGAATCCCAAGCATGAATTCATTGAAATGGTGATCTTTTTAAGGTGTAAGTAACTAATAATATGTCAGAGATAAATCTAATATCTATAATCTTTCAAATTAAGTTTTTGATTTACAAAAAGTATAATATCTAAATTAACAGAATATTAAATTGGAATGATGAACAGATTGATATTTACACAAAGTTATAAATAAATGTCAATCCCTTGGCATTGGTTTCTTCAAGTCTTTGTCATCCACATGAAAGCAGAATTGAACCCTCTTTCAAATTGTATGCAGGGAACTTTAGCAGTGACTAAAGAGACCTAGAAATTATTTGAGAGACTCATATTAAAATATTTCAATTCATACTAAATAACAAAATTTGATATCTGGTCACAATACAGGTAAAATAAGGGAATTTTAATGAATTTTATTCAGAATATGAAAATAAAAAGAGATTAGAGAAAAGATAATAGGTATATATTCCAATGTTTAAAATAGAATGCCCCCAAATAAATAGGAATGCTAATTAAAATTGTAATGAAAGCAAAGCAAGAAAATTCTTAAAACAGTGTTTTAACCAAACACTTTCATAGATAAGCAATTATGCTGAAAATGCAACAAATTATTAAAGAAAAATTGAAAATCATCAATGAGCATTTGAAAATAATTTCAAAACTTTTTAATTACTAGTTATAATTGAATTGAATCCAAATTATGAATCAACAATTCAAGAATGAGTAGCATAGACAGATTGTCTCTATACCTAGCATTGATACATAATTTCCAATTTAAATAAAAGCCTTTAAAAATAAATTAAATTTGGTAAAGGAAAATTTAACAAAAAGAATAGTAAGGATTTCTCTTTGCTTATTTCTAGGTGTTTATGTCCCACAATAATTAATATTGTATAAATTCAGTCATATAGCAAGTATTCATTTTTTGAATATTTATTTTTCTTCTGACATTCCCAGACATATTTTAAGATAAATAATCATTATTTAAGGCATACTAGACTTATTAGCAGACACATTTATTATTTTATATTTAATAAACAAAAAAAGAAGAATAAAAATATATCCCTAGTTGCTGTATTTTCATCTACCTCATAAAGTTCACTGCTTTAGTTGAGTAAATGTCCACGGGCATATTTTATAAAGGAATGGATTGCGAGGTTTATTTCATTTGCAGTTTTTCAATGTTAAGGTTTAATTTCCATAAGCTGTCATCCCCTACAGCTAAGTACACTTATACTTTCTCTATTTTCCAAAGCAAAGCAAATACAGTGACAATGTTTGCTATGTTGCATGGCCATTTATTAACAGTATGGCTAGTCCTCCTTCAATTCATTGCCACCTAGTTGATTTTAACTCACTATTGGGTGAGCTATCATGGCTCCCTAGTGGTCACACATTGGACTCAAAATTTCAAGATAGGCAGTTGGCAGATCCCGAGATTCTCTGCGGGATAAAGATGAGGCTTTCGGTTTCCATAATGAGGTAAAACCTGGGACTTTGTCCTATAAGGTCACTATGAGTCATAATTGACTCAAAGGCAGTGAGTCTTTGAATTTTTGAATATTTCAATGGACAGTGGTCTTTTTCCTACATGGGGCATCTCTAAGGTTTAAACTGCAGACCTTGTGATTAATTGCCTCAATATTAAGCCATAATACCACAGTATTATGCCTCAGTAGCTATGTGATTTGAAATTATATCTCCAAAGAATTTGGTGTCTAATGACTGTTCTTCAGACCACTCAGCAACACCACCTGCACACACTACGGCCTTGTGGCAGCCCTGTGCTTGTGCCAATTTCATGAGTGAGATGTAGGGGTGGAGTCTAGCCTATTAATCTGGAGATAGCCATTGAGTAGCCAATGAGGCCTCCGTGTGGGCATGGCTTTCTCCTGATATGTCTGGGAAATCTCGCGATATTTTCCCTCCTGAAGATGAGAAGCTATCTCCCTGGTTGTTGGGAGTTAGTCTCAGAGATGATTAATCATGGACAAGACAAGATGGCAGCATCTGAGAAGCTAAAAGAGCTGAAGGAGAATTCACATGGCCTTGCCCTGATGGAACCAGACCTCTGAAGCTGGAGAAGCCAAGGGGAGATACCTGCCAACGCTGAGATGTTTCTGCCACCACTGCATGCTGTTGAAGGACCCTGAGCCCTAGAAGCGAGGAGCCCTGGGGAGATCCTTGCGGGCACTAGGACTCTGCACCCACTGGCCTGTGACTTCGTGAGTCGGAAGGAGACATTATAGACTGATAGCGGGCATATGGGCTAATATCAGACTTATGACTTTGAACTGGACTGGGTTGGGATGCTTTCTCAGTGTTCCATTCCTTTTGTATATAAACTATTTCGTTATAACCATATGTGTGTGTCTATGAAATTTGTTCCTCTAGTCTACCTGGACTAGCAAACACCATATTCTGAATAGATCACCAGTCCATCTATTCTTATTGCTTAGTTGCTATGAAGTCAATTCTGGCTCATGGTGTCTCCATATGTTACAGAGAGTAGAGTGATAGAATTTTTTCTTTCATTATAATCCTAGCATCTGGCCTGTGGATTTAAAACTTGTCTGCTTCTACAACTGTTTTACTATTTTCTTGATAAAAACTTCTCTCTAGACTCACACAACTAATTAAAGCACTAGTCTTTGTCCCTATGCAAGATAAAAAATGGATAGGGAGATCTTTTTTCTTATCTGGATTTTGAACTTAAGCATTCAAGTTAGGGGCTGAACCCCAGTGGCAGAGTGTCTCTGTGCAGGACTGCGGCCCATCGGATTGGTGGTTCATATTCAGTAGTAGCTCTCCAGGAGCAAGGCTGGGACTCCTCTTCCCATCAGGGGGCAGTGATGCCAACAAAAAAAAGAGAATTCAAGATAGAATTAGTGGCCCTCATTTCTCCTGAAAATCGAACATTTCTGTCGATATTAAAGTCTTCTTGGTGCAGTAACTAAAACACTCAATAATAAAAAAGTTTTCATCAATAAATCAATTTGTTTCATTATATGTGAAATAATATTCTGTAGGGTGATTTAAAATCTCTACAAGATAATTGCAGAGAAAAGTGATGAGGTAAGTAGAAAATAGTCTACATAAATTTTATCTGATATAATCTATATAATGCAGCATATATGAATGCTGCAAGTCAGACTGGACTTAATGGCAGTGAGTTTTTGCTGTTCCTGATTTTTAGAACATCTCCAAAAGTACTAAAATCTGCCAATACCTGTCTCCCACTACATGTCTCTTAACAGCTTGTAAGTTTCATATTCAGCGCATCAGTAGTAGTCCTTTGGGAAATTAGAAAAATCAGTCATTATCTTAGCCAAGAACAACTGAAAGATTCTCGATTGAAGAATTGCTACTGAAAAACTAATTCTTAAAGGAAAAGACGTTTCCTATAAAGAAGTTATTAAAATTCTGATTAACATGGTGAGATCTTGTGATTCAACTATTGTTCTTAGATGTGGTTGAGCAGATTCCAACTAGCAGCAATCATGTGTATAGCAGAGAGAAATGCAGTCCTGTGCTTTGCTCTCCTCATGATTGATATTCTGTTGGCACCCCTGGTTCCAGCCGCTGTGTTCATCCGTCTTGTGAAGGACCTGCCTCACTTTTGCCACCGTGCCTCCACTTTCCCCAAAATGACGTTCTTTTCCAGACTACATGTTCCAAGGACATGATAGAAAAGCTTGTCATTCCTGCCTCAAAGGCACATTCCTGTTGCTCTTCTTCAAGATAAATGTGTGAGTTCTTTTGGCACACTGTGATACTTGTGCAGTTTTCACAGTAATATAATTCAAATGTATCAATTCTTTCTATTTCTTCCTTCTTCTCCGTCCAATTTTCATTTGCCTATGAGGCTATTGAAATTTTCAGGGCTAGGGTCAGGCCCACTTTAGTCCTACAAGTAACATGCTTGTTTTAAAATATTCTAAATCAATTCTGTGCAGCACTTGGGAAAGCAATGATTCATGAATTATCAGTGTGGGGAGGAAGGTAGGGGAACAAATGAGGAGCTGATAGCAGGGGCTCAAGTCAAAAGCAAATGTTTTGAGAATGGTGAGGGCAACAAATGTACTACTGTGCTTGACACAATAGATGGATTGTGGTAAGAATTGAATGAACCCCCAATAAAATTATATTTTGAAAGAATTCTTTTAAAAGAATTTAAAAGTGTAGTGGATATGTCTAATGCAATGCATCTTATGCTCTCTTAACTGCTGCTACCATAATTTTTGATTGTGGATCCAAACAAAGTCCTTGACAACATCAAACTTTTCTCCACTTACCTTGATTCTCTGTTGTGTCAGTTATGGAGATTTTGGTTTCCTTTACATTGATTTCAATCCATATTGAAGGCTGAAATCCTTGAACTTTATCAGCAAGTACTTCAAGTCCTCCTCACTTGCAGCAAGCAAGTATTCAAGCATTCAACACTATGAAAAAAATAAGAAATCCACATGTTTATGTAGATACTTCCTCAACTTTGACTCACAGTGACATAATTCTAGATATGTAGTTTTCTCTGCAAAGGAGCAATTATTGAAATAGAAGAGAAAAATAAGCTCTGAACCATTACCTGTCTCTGCCTTAAAGTGATATGTGAGCAACATTCTCTCTATCATATTTGCTTCATTTGGAGAGGGCCTAGGTGTACCAGAATGTGAATGTATAAACCTTCTACAAGCAACAACTACACCTTTATGAATAATCAACATACCTATAGCAAAAGATTTGTTTAAATAAAATACTCAAACTTGAATATTCCTGTTTTATCTACTAGTTTCTGTATTCTGTCCATTCCTTCACCTTTAGTTTAATAGCATCTGCCTTAGAGCAATTTGGAAAAAATCGATTTTTTTTTCGTTCCTCGGACTGATGCACTTCAGCAAAGAACACTTAGAGGAAAGTACTTGGAAAAACGATGACTCCATTATTAACCTCTGTTAAAGTTGTATCTTCAAAATAACCATTACAACTTTTAATCATTTTCAACCCTAGAAATGCCAAATAGTGGGACACAGTCAATTTTTATTGCAGGCTACAAGCTGAGTGACTCTTTGGAAAGCATTATTTCCTTCTTTCCCTAGCTCTGGATTTTATTGCAAGACCCTTCCGAAAGCAACAAGAAGTTCCCAGTAAAATATTTTTTCTTCCATAGTCTCTAACTGTAAAATTTCAGTCATCACTGTAAATAGAACAGTTTTCCCAATGTTTTCCTCATCCGGTGTATGTAAGTATATACTCCACAGGTGGTAGATACTTCCTCATTCTGATAGCATTCTGTGTATTACGTATTGGTAGCTATGAAATGGAACTTCATAAATCAGATTTGTTTCAGATGTTGACTGTGTTCTTAAATCTAACAGAAATCTAACTCAGAAAATGGCTTGGACACCACCTTCCCTGGTTCCACGAGGAGGAAGGAGAACCCAGTTCCATACCAGGCAGAGGTTGATTGCCACAAGGCAGAGGTTAGATTTATCTCCACCCTCCAAACTGCTTTAGCTAATAGTCCTTTCCACAACACCTTGCATTTCTTTGGGGCTCTTTAATACATTGCAATGGCTGTATGAAATACATATAAGAATTTTAATTATAGGTATGTATTATAGGAAAACTAGCAGGTTACATTAATTAGGTTCAGAAAGTAATGCAAGCATACTGTTTTTTGGTTTACAGTAGCACTTATGAGCCATGACACAAGGCATATGGCTGTAGTCTTCAGCTTCTCATCCACACAGTCACAGGTCTTCATCCAGCTCCATGAAGCATCACAAAGCTACTTTTGAGCTGGTCAGTGCCTAAAGAGCACCCTAACATTCAGGCGAGCTCCCTACATGTAGGCATTCAGGTTTATTGTTTCATGGACCAAAAGCTCACCACTCTGTCCCCTGGTCTTGGTGCGGTGGCCTCAGATAACTGAACACAATCAAGGATTTCTTTTAATAGTTAAAAAGTGAGTCGTGGGTTGTTGATATTATATGTCATTACATAAGCTGTGACCCATAATGACCCTATACACAAAGGAACAAAACTCTGACCAGTATCATGGTAGTCTCACAATGTTCCTCTGCTTGAGTCCATTGTTGCACCCACTGTATCAATTCATGTTCTTGAGAGCTTTTCTCTTATTCAACACTCCTCTACTTTACCAAGTATGATGCTGTTCTGAGATATATCCAAAACATGTAAGACAGAGTACTTCCCTCTAAAGGGCATTCCAGCCATATTTGTACAAGAAAGATTTGTTTGTACTTTGGGCAGTCAGGGTATTTTCAAAATCCTTGCCAGCTCTATCATTCAAATACATCAGTTCTTCAATATTCCTTATTGGATGTCTAAAATTCACATACATATAAGGTGCTTTAAAATATTGAGGATTTGGGACAAGTGCACTTTAATCACCATAGTAAAATCTTTGTTTTTGAATATTCTAAAGAGGTCTTGTACAGCATATTTACCCAATGCAATGCATCTTTTGATCTCTTCACTGCTACTGCTCTGAGCATTGATCGTGAATGAAAGCAAAAGGAAATCTTTGACCATGTCAATCTTTCTGCACAAACCTATTGGTCCAATTGGATAGATTTCGGCCTTCCTTACATTGAGTTGTATTCTCTAAGAAAGGCTGCAATTGTCGATTTTCAACAGTGTTTTGAGTTCTCTTCACTTTCAGGAAGCAAAGTTGTCTCATCTGCTTTATCATTGTTTTTAATATGCCTTTTTCCAATCCTGATGCCACATATTCTACAAGCAACCCAGCTCTGATTCTTTGCTCAGCACATAGACTGAATAAATGTGCTGAGAAGAGCCAGCACTGATATACGTGGTATGTGATTTTAAACCATATAGCATCCCATTGTTCTGTTCACACATCTGTCTCTTGATCCACGTACAAGTTTCACTTGAGCACATTGAAATTTCTAGAATTTCCATTCTTCTTAGGGATAGTTTGTGCATAGTTTGTGAAGATCCACAGTCATATGCACTCACCATGCTTATCAAATCTGAATGCTGAACAAATAAGAGTTTATACTCTGTAAAGTGGAGACAGCAATAAAAGGGGGGGGGGACTCTCAATGAGATGGAAAGACATAATGGTTGCAACAACGGGCTTAAGCATTTGAACAATTGTAAGGATGGTGCATCCTTTGTTCTGATGTCCATGTGGCCACCATGGATCAAAACGGATTTGATGCCATGCAAGAAGGACACAATCCAATGCCTTGGCATAGTCAATAAAACACAAGAAAACACCTCTCGGGCAGCCTTGGCTTTCAGAGAAGATCCAACTGGCATCAGCAATGATTTATCTTGTTCTCCATCCTCTTCTGAACCCTGGGAGTTTCTGAACAATGTGTTGGTGCAATTGCTGTTGGATGATCTACAGCAAAATTTAAAATGAATGTGATATCATTGCAATTGCAATATTTGAGCATACTATGGGATATCCTTATTTAAAATGGACGTGACTATGAATGTCTCTGATGAGTAAGAACACTCAGTGCCGCGTGGACTTCTTTCTGTATCATTGGTTCTTGTTCATATATCAATCTCTGAAAAGGTGAAATATCAATTAGTTCTTTTGGTGCAACGAGTCTGTGTACATGTCCATCTTCTTTTGATGCTTACTGTACCATTCAATATTTTGCCTATATGATCTTTCAGTACTGCAAATTGAGGCTTATATTTTTTCCTGAGTTCTTTCAGTTTAAGATATGTGGAGGCTTTTCTTTTTAGTTCTCTAATTTTAAGGCTAAGCACATTTCTTTATAATATTTTGCTATGTTTTCTTAAGCTGCCAAATGAGATCTTCTCTTAAGTTATTTAATTTCATCAGTTCTCCCATTTGTCTTTGCTTCTTTGTGATTAAAAGCAAGTTTCATAGTGTCTTCTGAAACTTCTGATGTTTTCTATATTTCTTGTGCTCTTACAGACATTTTGATTTCTTTATTTTGTAAACTGATCTAGAAATGGCCAGACAAAATGACTACTTCAGTTTGCCATTGGAAATTCATACATAGTATACTAATTTATTCAGCTACCTTCTTCAAAATCAATAGCAAGTACCATGGTCAACTGTCATATGTAATATTTATTTTGCTTATTGATATTGTTGAAAAGAAACTATGTTAACATATTCCAAATTTTGATGAGTATACTTTTATTAATTTAAAACATCACTATGAAATTTTTCCAGAAATTTAATAGATCATGAGGAGCTAATTGTTGACCAGAACTCAAAATCTACTAAATCTTACTAGGAAATATCATTCTGGTAAATCTTCTAAGTTTTAATAAAAAAATCTTTCTGGTATTCAAGTCCCATGGCTAACTGGAACACTGCTCTCTTTCAGGAATAACTAAACAAAATTTCCAAAAGGGTCAGTGAAAAATCATCATGGGACAAATGATCCAATAAATATGTTTTATTTTGATATTAAAGTAATACTTCAGATACATTTGATCATTTCAAATATGAATAACTTTTAAAGTAGAAAATATGTACATTTGTGGGAAGTCAAAGAATATACTTTAAAAATATTCTTTGTGAGTTAGCTGATTTTTCAAATTAAAGTATCCTAGATACTTTTAGTGCAATCCAGGCTACACCATAAGTATTGGCTAAAGATAAGGCTCTAAGAATATATGAGCTATCAAATGAGATATTTCTCAAGCTGATACAGCACTGGAAGCACTCACCATCCATGACAAGATATGTGTTTGGTCAATGAACTGAAAGAGATCCTCTTTTGTACCCATTCCAAAAAAAAAGTGATCCAACAGAATTTGCAAGTGACAGAAAAATATTCTTAATACAGCACAAGTAAAATTTTTCTGAAGGTCATCCATCAATGATTGTAGCACTATATTGACAAGGATCTGTCAGAAATACAACTCAAATTCAGAAGAAGAGGTAGAACAAGAGATATATTTTTATTGATATTAGATGGATCTTGGCTGTAAGCAGAGAATTTAAAGAACATGTTCAATTGTATTTTGTTGACTATTCATAGATGTGGGTAACTAAAAACTATGAATAACCTTGAGAAGAATCAGAGTGCCAGAACACTTCTCTGTACTCATGAGAAATCTGTACATAGATTAAGATGCAGTTATATAAATATAACAAGGAAATACAGCACAGTTTAAAATCAGATCCAGGTTTATTTATTGCCTAAAAATTTCTTCTCTTGTATCTTAAAATTTGCCTTCCTAGAAGAATAATCCCATAGTTTTTCATTAAAAGTATACTAATTTTTAAAAGTATACTAATTTTAATATTTCACTGAAACTAAGTTGTGCTACTAATTCCTAAATTATTAATTTCTTTCTGTTTCTCTTTCTGTTTTTTATCTAGTCTCATTTTCACCTTTATTCTCTGGTTCCTCTCTTTTTCTTCTTTCTTAATCCTTTATTTTTCCTTTCATTATATCAACTTTCCTTCCTCCATTGTTTTTAATTTGAAAACACAGAAAGTAATCCACAATGAGGAAATGACGTGTGTATGTGTGTGTGTTTGTTTAATCTTCTGCCTGAGCATTTCCCTCCCAAATTTAAGCAAAACATGTATAAACCCTATCAAGCATGCCCTTCTATTTTGCACACATGGTGTTTCCATAAGTTTGAATCAACTAATTGACAACAAGAGGAATGATTAATGTTTCCAAGACAGTAAGCTATTTTTAATCCTCAATAACAAATTTTCTCTTTAAACTGACTAAAAAACTTTTCTCATGTCTGTAAAAATTTGGCCAAATTAAAATTTTTCTAGCAATAAACAAAAATGATAAGTATATAAATAAACTGTACTTTTTATATATAACTTACCAAATGAATCATTTTTATGCAAAAGATAGGATTTGATTTAGGGCATGTGTCTTTATTCTACTAGTATGTGAATTTGAAGGCTGATTATATTCTCTTGCAAAGTATTAGCAAAAGCTTTTGGTGAAAATGCCCTTCCTTGTTCAAAAGCTTCCAAATACATTGTTGTTTGTCGGGATGTACTTTTGACTGTCCAGGAAGAGATGTCAGAGTAGAACTGTCCAGCAGGAATTCCTAGACATTAATCTCTGTGAGAACAGGTGGTCAGGTCTTTGTCTCAAATAGTGCCTGGTAGGTTGATAGTAGCAAACTTTGGTTTAGGAGTCCATCACTCAATCATCTCACCACCTCAGGTCCCTTAAATGTAGCTAATATTGATCTGGATCTGGATATGAATTTCCCCGGAAATTATCCCTTCGGATATGCATTTTCCCAGGGCATCCACAAATTCCTGAAATTTCTTCATAATTTGCCTTTAATTGTGACAGACCAACAAGCTTACCATTGGTGTAAGCCAGTGGTTGGGAAACTGTGGCTCATTAGGCATATGTGGCTCTTTCAGTGTAATGTGTGACTCTGAAGTAACATTGAAAACATTGGAAGGTCATTATTTGGGTCAAATGAGTCGCAATCCCCTTCATATCAGTAAGAGATATTCTACTCTCTGTGGTAGCACATACTTTAATGGGCATTCTTTTTTTGCCTCTACCTATTGATAATTTTGTCACTAGTTAGCACCTTGTGATAATTGATCAATAGGTAAACTAAATATGCTAATTTATTTGTGCATTTATTAATAAAATTGGTTTACATTTCTAAGGGAAACTAAAATGAATTTTTTATTTTCCCTGTTTTCCCCAAACTAAAGAACTTTCTCCCTCAAACTGCAAAGGAAGAGAATACTAAATAATCACTAAAATTTGATAATA
The DNA here is from genome assembly GCA_004026705.1 of Nesogale talazaci. NCBI lineage: Eukaryota > Metazoa > Chordata > Mammalia > Afrosoricida > Tenrecidae > Nesogale > Nesogale talazaci. The sequence goes on from PVJH01002839.1 coordinate 93,675, forward strand.
TTTTTCTGTTCAGTGCTACTTCTTTCTTATTGCAGAAGATGTATTACATTTTCAAATTATAAATTACATAAACTATTTCAATCCAATTTCACCTACTCATAATTGAATAGCCACAGTTTCCTATCCAAAGAACAGAGTGATAATAGTTTTAGTATCATATATTTTTATGAACCTTTCCTAGGACATTGTGTTAGGTAGGTTTATTATGCCAACCTGGGATTAATAAAGCTGCAGCTTGATTGAAGGGCAAATTATAAATGACTCAGCGTGCCCACCCTTCTCTCTCTTGCTCTTTCATAATTGGACCAGAATATGGCAGCTAGTCTTCTGTGATCTACACTACCTGTGGGACTGCCAACCCATGAATCATGTTATTAGAGCTTAAGGTTCCTTCTACAGAAACTTCACCATGCTGCTGGTATACATTTCACTTTAGCTTGGGACTGTCAGATCCCTTTGTCTTGCTGACTGTTGATAATGGCCCTGGTGCTTCCTGCCTCAGGCCAGACTGCCTGCGTAGCCCTATGCAAGATTCATCTGTTTGCTTCATTGACCTTGACCCCAGTGGACCTCATGAGTTGAAGGACTTCCGGATATTAACTGTTCCATGGAAGTAAGTTGAACTGAGCCCTCTCTACTGCTGAATGGACTACTTATCTGTTAAAGTTGTTCATGCTCTATATATGCATATATCCTAATTTTGTTTCTCTAGGGAACCCTGTCTAAAATAGACAAAATAATTGTTCAACATTAATTACCTGTCAATATTATCTGTTATTTAATTATTATTTATTTAATAATTTATTATTTAATTAAGTGAGTCATTCCCAGTATTAGTATTAATGATTAATACATTGTTTGGTTTAATATGAAGCAAAAGTCAGTATTTCACTAAAAATGTATGTCTGTTGTGTTCACATAATCATGTTTACATGAATAACTTGCCTTTTCATTATGTAAACATTACTATTTAAGGGAAAATATTTCATTAGCACAAATACTCAAATAAGAAAGTATAAACCACATAATCAGTGAGATAATTGTGATTGTTTGCAAATTTCTATTTAATCAGAATATATTATGCAAACATTTCCAAAATTGAACATATAAACAAGCACTGGTGATATCCTCAGGGATTTTTATATTATCTATGAGATAATATAACAAATTCTTTTTCCTTTTCCTATTCTCAAAACTGCCATTTGAAAACTGTCAGAATTCATTCTGGAAAATAAATCAACATTAAAAAAATAGAACAATTTAAACTTCATGGTAAAATTCATATAGATTAATATCACTTAAATTTATTGCATTAAAAATCTCTGACATTATGTAATTTTCCATCTTAAGCATTATATTAAGATATGTGGTATTTGCTTTTATAATAGAGTTATTTTGATTATGCCATGTGTTGGATTCAAACTATTTTCTTTTTACCTTAGTATCACAATAAAAAGAAAACTTTTTAGAAGAAAAAATATGGATCATTGGTTATACTAGAAAAACACAGAATGAAAAAGTTGTAGCCACATATATATCTAGCATTGCCCTCGTGAACATGACATCCACTAAAGCAACAGTACTCAGTAGACTCAGTTGTATAAAATTATCTTGCAATGCTTTTAAATCTTTGCGAAAGGATATGCATTAAACTCTCCAGAACCAAAATATCTTACATCCTAGAAGGTGCATTTTTAAATGCTTTCCAGGTTATTTCACATTGGAAACAAATGGATAATTACAATTAATAAGGTTTCAAGCCCATCATTCCTGACTAAATTTAATATGTACAAGGGTGGTAGTTACACACTTTCAGGTCAACATGAAGATCCATAAAAGCGTAGGGGAGGTATTCAACCTTCCAATCAGGTCAGAGCTTGATGATGGCTCCTTGTGGGCATGGTCTTCTCATACGGAGGGCCCTGTGAACTTCCCTCTCTGTGCCTTCACCTGCCTCCTTGCTTGACTGTGGTTGCTGCCAGAGCCCTGGAGATACGTCTACAACAATTGGATCAACAAGAATTTGCCCAAAGGCCTCTGAACTTCCTGCATTCTGCATCATTACTGGTGACTGCAAGCGTCTAAAGAGAGCTTATGAACTAGTGTTGGACTAACGGACTTGAGATGGAATGGGCTGGTATGTTTATAATGACTTCTTTTGTATTATCTTTTAAATGCATTAATTTTATTGGGAGCTCTTACAGATATTACAACAATTCATGCTCCAATTAGAGCAAACATAATTGTATAATTGCTATGATCACCAGTTTCAAAACATTTTCTGTCTTCTTGAGCTTCTTATTATCAGCTCCTCTTTATACCCTCCCTCCTCCACCCTCCAGCCTAGGAGCCCTAATTATATTTTATATTATAATTGCCAAATCTTACAGTCTCCAATGTATCCTTGCACCTGAACTTCCATTGTTCATTCACCTCATATGGGGTTATACAATACTCATTGCTATAAGTTCTCTCCCCCTCCCCATTTCCTGTACTCTCAGGGATCATTGTTCTGATAATTGTTTCTGATTAGGGATCTGTCTTAGCTTTCATGCACCAAATGATCTTAATAATACAAATGAACCTATATAAGTTTGACAAAAATAATAAGGTGAAGCAAAGTCCAAAATGGTAGGGGGAAGGAAATATAGATTTAGAGTGTTATGCCGCACACTAGAAATATAATCTCTCTGGGTGGTCTTTTTGCCAGGGACTTCCCAATTATTTTACAGGTGGGCTTTTGGTGTCCACTTTTTCCATACTCCTTCACATCAATTTTATTGCTTATTTTAAGTTTCTGATACCTATTGTCATCAACAACTCAAGAACACACATGCTGGTGTGTTTCTGCCACATGAGTTTGTTACATCCCTCCTATATGGTCACTTGTTTCAAACTTTTAAGACCCCTGAATCCATAGATATCAATTGCTGATCACTATCAGATTTCTTTACCAAATTTGCATATGCACCCATGTTGTTTTCAGTTATCATGTCTGGAATATCATGTCAGTTATCATGTCATACAGTGTCACATTTTTAGAACAAACCATCCTTTTACTAAGGTGAAATTTACGTTGAAGCCCAAAGTTCATCTGCTTCCTTGTTTTATATCTATCTATAATCTATTTATCTAGAGAAGTAGCCTATCATATATATTTACATGTATAATAGCTATATTTATACATATATAAATGATTTTTACTTTGTTCTTCTTTCCTCTCTTCTTTCCTCCTGTCCTACCATCATATTTATGCATCTTTCACCTCTCAGTAATTCCTACCAGATGTTTCAATTACTCCAACATGGCAAGAAACACTAACCCCTCCTCACAATTGATTTCACAACGTTTGCTACCTCTCTGTCCCTGTTGTTACTGGCTCACTCCTGCCCTGCCTCCACCTCCTTCTCTCCCATTGCCACCCCCCACACACTATAATTGAACTTTTATTCCTGTTGTCATCTCACTGGGCTGGTTTGTCCTGCCTATTTTAAATCTATAGACATGAAAAGGTGAAAAAGAGATAGAAATGTTTAAAAATAAGGACCATACTCACAAATCATTCCTAGTTTAACCATCTTCTTATCCATTAGTACATTAGTATCTCTCTGCTTATATAGAGTAGGCCATATTACAAACTGTCACTTCAGTCTCCATTTCTCTTAGGGTTCCACATCCCAGGACCCGCTTACCCAATAGCACTTGGACCCTTTTAGTCATCAGCAATTTGTGACCAAAAGGCAAACCTCCTGCATGGCCCCATTGCTCTCCCTGCAATGAGGGATGGGGCGAACCAATGCACAAGCCGCGAACCCACACTCAGCTACACATTAAGACTTTCAGTGTGACTGCTTTGTGAACAACCCGCAACCAGTTGAGATGAGGTATCAAACCCTGCCCTGAGTGGGAAGTTTCCAATTGGAATTCCTCTGTGACTTTGTGGCTTTGCCTTCATTGTTTCTCTGTTGCACCCCCCTCTTAGTTTAACCCCAGATGGGCAGGTCAGGCAGGCTGCTCTCTTGAACTCGACCCACAGCGCTATACTCTGTAATGGTGTCCTCTAGGGAGGGGATGTCCTGTCTCGAGCTGAGGCCTGCCCAGCAGTTCTTTTGAAAAAGTTGCTCCAAGCAGGAATGTCACCCTCAAGGATTGGTGCATGGAAATTAGGTCTTCTCTCTCTCTCTCTCTCTCTCTCTCTCTCTCTCTCTCTCTCTCTCTCTCTCTCTCTCCTTTGCAAACATAAATAATGCCTTCCCCTTGAGTTGATTACTGCCTGATTACCCATCTATCTTCTTCCCCAATCCTCTGTGGTTCTTAAAGGCATAGGCATGGTGGGGCAGGGGCAGGGTATAGCCCCGGTGCTATCTGCATCCTTTTAATGTTTTCCTTCTATTTATTAATTTATGACAAATGCCTCATTGGTTTAGGTCTGGTTCCTGCCAGACTTGCAATGTATGCATTTTCTCCTATGCCTGCTATGCTTTTTGAACTTACCTCAGTGGGCTCGCCTTTTGTACTTGGCTAACTTCTCTCAGCACAATATCTTCCAGCTCTTTCCAGGAGACAAACTACTTCGTATTTCCTTCACTATCTTTTAGAGATATGTCATATTCCATTGTGTGTGTATACCACAGTTTTTTATTATTGGTGGAAATTTAGGCTGCTTCCAGTTCTTTGTGATTATGAACTGTGAGCCTTGAGCACTGTAATACAGATTTCTAGTCTTGGTCAATTTCTTATTTCTTCTAAATGTATGCCCAGTGGTGGGATTTCTTAGTTGTAAGGTGGGTTAGTCCAGGTAGACAAGAGAAACAAATATATACATATATATATAATAAAGAATGTTATATACAAGAGAAATTGAATATTGAGCAAATATCCCATCCCAGTCCAAATCAAGTGCATAACCCATATGCCTGATAGGTATATACAATTTACTCTCCAGACTCATGAAACACACACAATGATGCCAGATGTAAGATCACAGGCCACTGGATGAAAACTTGTAGACCTAGTGTCAGAGGTCTCCATGGGACTCCTTCAGCTCCTGGGCTCTAGCGTATGTAGCTCTGTGTGACTTGTCCACAGGAATGCCTAGCAGGGATTATGCATGTGTCTTGCCTCCAGCAAGATATTTATCTCCTCAGCACCTCTAAATAAGGTCATCAGGCTGTGATCTAATTGATAGACTAAACTCTGCCCCTTCACTCTCAAGTCTCAAATTGCCAACAAATTATGTAACTACCATTTAAATTCCCATTTGTTTGAGATGCTGTCAAACCTCTTTTAACACTGGTTAAACATAACTATAAGACCATTAGCATTGAATGAGAGTTCCTATTTCACTGTACCCATATAAAATTGGTTGCTTTCTGGTTTTATTGAATTGGGCTTTCTTTGAGAGTTCTAGGTCTTATCTCACAGTTGCTTGAATTTGCATGGCTAATGATCTGGAGCATTTTCACTTATGTGTATTGTACATTTGGGTTTCTTCTTTTGTTAATTTTCTGTTCAAGTCTTTTGCCCACCTCCTCAGTGGACAAGTTGTTTTTGTTGTCGGTGTTGTTGTTTTAATTGTAAACTTGCAGAATTCTGTAGATATTAGTAATAATTTAATTTCCTGATTTTCAGGTCCCATCTCTGTTAGTCTGGGTTGACTCAAGAAATCCAGAAAAACTCATATGTGTATAAGAAAGAGCTTCATATTCAGAGTAATTGTAAACATCACAACTCAGTTCAAATCACGTCCACAAGTCCAATCTTAGTCCATATGTCCTATACCAGTCTATGAATTCCTTTCCAGCCTCATGAAACACATGCAATAATGCCATTTTTGGCTATGACCTGATTGACATTTTAGATTCCACCTCTTCACAAGTTAACAGATTATGTAACTGCCACACTCTCCATTGGTCTGTGCATATGTCATTATACAAGTACCATGCTGTTTTTATAGCTGTGGCTGTATAAAAATTCTTAAAGTCTGGTAATGCAAGCCCTCCCACTTAATTCTTCTTGATGAGTTTGTTTGTTTGTTTCCGGCCAATTCTGGGCTTGCTTCCTACCATATGAAGTTGATAGTAAGTTTTTCCATTTGTTTAAACAAAGATGCTGGTACGTTTATTGGATTGTATTGAATTTTTTTAGTGTCTTGAATAGTACTGACATCTTTACAATATTGTGTCTTCCAATCTAAAAGCATGGGGTATTTTTCCATTTATGAAGGTCCATTTTGGGTTCTTATAATTATGTTCTATAGTTTTCTTTGTACAGATCTTTTGGTTTTGATTTTTATGGGTTTTTTTTAGGGGGGCAGGGGTAGGTATAACTCTATATATCTCAAATTATGCTCAGTTATTATAAAAGGGATTGCCTTCTTTATCTCTTTTTCTGTAATCCAATCAGTTGTATATACAATCCAGTTCATTTCTGCTTGTTGTTCCTGTTTCCTGCCACTCTACCAAATTCATCTATTGCTTCCAGAACTCTTATTGTGGGGCCTTGGGAGTTCTTCTTATATAGAATCATGTCATCTGCAAATAACAGTAGTTTCCCTTCTTATTTCTCCATAAAAATACCTTTTATATTCTGTCACCACTGCCTTATATTATTAACTAGAACTTTCAAGACACTGTTTGTGGCAGTCATGTGCTTATGTTAATTTTATGATTGAAATATAGGGGTGGAGACTGGCCTGTTAATCTGGAGATAGCCATTGAGTAGCCGATGAGGTCTCCGTGTGGGCATGGCTTTCACCTGAGACTCCTGGGAAATCTCAGGATATTTCCCTCGTGAAGGTGAGAAGCTATCGTCCCCAGTTGTTGGGAGTTAGTTTCAGAGATGATTAACCACAGGCAACACAGAATGGTGGCATCTGAGAGGCTGGAGTAGCCAGTGGAGAAACCACATGGCTTTGCCCTGATGGAGCCGGACCTCTGAGGCTGGGGCAGCCACATGGAGGCCTCTTCCAGGGATGAATTGCTTCTGCCACCATGGATGCTGTTGATGGACTCTGAGCCCTGGAAGTGAGGAGACATGGGGAGACCCCTGTCGGTGCCGGGACTCTGTAACCACTGACCTGTGACTTCATGAGTCAGAAGGAGACTTTATCGACCGATTTCAGGCATATGGGTTAATATCTGACTTGTGACTTTGTGCTGGTCTGGGCTGGGATGTTTTCTCAATGTCCTTTTCCCCTTGAAAATAAACCCATTCCTTATATCCATATGCGTGTCTCTGAAATTTGTTCCTCTAGTCTACCCGGACTAGCACATTATGGTACCTCAGGAGTGGGGTACTAGGGGAACAAATCATAAGATGGAAAATAGAAGCTTATTTGACTTGTGCCTTGTGGTATTGTTACTTCTTTGGCTAGACAGAAGTTAGATATGTCCTTGGAGTTTACTGAATTATTTTATGGAAACAATATGGGAAGTTAAAGTTTTGATTATTTTGTTTGGATGCTGTCTTTGGTTATTTCTATATAAAATGAATATTGTTAATGTATATCTTGAGCTCAGGGGTGGGGGCCGCCATTTGAGTGTCTCAGAGCCGGTTCTATTCAGGGACAATGATTAAGATCAGAATGCCTACCGAAAGCAGGGATCTGTTTTGATGCCTTTTGAGACCTAATTCAATGTTTTTGTGTAAACAATAATTTAGATAAGGATAAAGATAAGCTTAATTAGTATTGACCTTCTGTTCTAAGAATTTAGCTTGATTTCTGATTATGCTGTTTATACTTTTTTTATGCCTATCACTGTAAATATAAGGATGCATAGAAATGTTTATTGGAAAGTCTGGAAAGAGTTTGCAAATCCAGTTACCCCAAGCCAAGCATTGATCTCTAGAGGCTTTAGTACTTAAAATCAAAGACATCTCTAAAGTCCACACCTGGAAAAATTTCTCTAAAAAAAGTAGCCCCACCCAGTCTTTGGGAGTACTCAGGATACTTGTAGTCTGAGAGGTCAGACTGACCCAAAAAGAAGGATAGATTCAATTTCCTTGGAAAATCCTGACTAGTGATTGTCTTCAAAAACGAAGGAATCAGGAACCATGAAGATAACTCCTCTCTGGGTCTAAATGTTAAAGGAAACTTGTGGCAGACTGAAATGCTTGTTAGGTGACCACCCAGATTTACCGCTTGTTGGTGAAAGCAGGAGAAATGCAGCAATAAAGAGCTGGGTTGATTTTGGTCACTGACACCCAGGGACTTGGTTCACAGGAAAAAGGGGAGATGAGAGCGGGTTTACTGGTCTGAAGTTCATGACCTAGCATGGGAGAGCTAGGCATGTTGAGAATTTGTTGGGTCCTTGGTCTAAAGGAAGGCGACCAATGGCCACTGTGGTGAGGCTAAGTGGAAAAGCCCACATTGAGTTGACCAGAACCCGACCAGAGGTAGAGAAGCGATTTAAGTCTGTGACCTGGTGCATATCATTGCTGACTTTATGGATGGCTTGTCCTGATTTGACTTTGCTAATGGACACACACTTCATGAGTTTCCAATTGGAATGAAGATTCTTCACGTTGAAAGATATGGTTGTTTCCACAGAGCCCCGGGTTGATGTAAGTGGGCTATATAGAAATTAGATACCTAAAATGGGGCAATGAAGGCATGAGGTAGTTTGGCTTGCAAACTCTTATAGGTGGTAAAATATACATTCATAGGATTATAGAATCAATGTGTAGATATTTTGTAACTGCAATTGTAAGGCACAGGATATCTCTTGTTTTGTTCACTTATAGAATGTTATTTTCAGAGGATGGTGACACATGTTGACATATGTATTTTAGTTTTATCCTGTTAGATATAAAAATTATTTTATTGTATATTTGAGGGTTACATATGGTTACAGAGTTATGTGAAAATATAAAATTAACAAGGGGTGGTCTGTGGCAGTCATGTGCTTATGCTAATTTTATAATTGAAATGTAGCGGTGGAGTCTGGCCTGTTAATCTGGAGATAGCCATTGAGGTGCAAATGAGGCCTCTGTGTAGGCATGGCTTTCACCTGAGACTGAGAAATCTCACAGTATTTCCCTCGTGAAGATGAGAAGCTATCTTCCCCAGTTATTGGGAGTTAGTTTGAGAGATGATTAACCACATGCAACACAGAATGGCGGCAGCTGGGAGACTGGAGTAGCCGGTGGAGAGACCACACGGCTTTGCCCTAATGAAGACAGATCTCTGAAACTGGAATGGTATGCTGTTGATGGACCTGAGCCCTGGAAGCTAGGAGTCATGGGGAGACCCTGCCAGCACCAGAATTCTGCTCCCACTGACCTGTGACTTCCTGAGTTGGAAGCAGACTTTATAGACTGATTTCGGGCATATGAGTTATTATTGGACATATGACTTTGCACTGGACTGGATTGGGATGCCTTCTTAGGGTCACATTTCTTTTGTATACAAACCCTTTCCTTATACTTATAAGCGTGTCTCTGAAATTTGTTCCTCTAGTCTATCTGGACTAACACACTGTTGAAAGAAAATGGGAACAAAGAGCATCCTTGTCTGGTTCCCCTTTTCAGTGAATTTATTTTTGTCTTTTTTCCATTGATCAAAATGCTGGCTGTTGGTTTTTCTTATATAGCTGATGTGATATTGAGGCAATGTCCTTCCAATACTATCTTCTTGAGTGTCTTAATTAGAAATGAGTGCTGAATGTTGTCAAATGCTTTCTCTGTGTCTATTAATATTATCACGTGGTTCTTGTTATGTTTCTTGTCAATGTGATGGGTAATCTTGATGTATTTTCAGATGTTGGACCTTCCCTATTTCACTGGAATGAATCCCATTTTGTCATGATGAATTATTCATTTTATATCCTTTTTTATTCTATTGGCCAAAATTTTCTCAAAGATTTTTGCACTGGTATTAATTAAAAATATCTGCTAAAAGTTCACTATCCTTGCTCAGTTTTGGTATCAGTGTTATACTACACTCATGCAATGTATTTGGGAGTTTGCCATCCCGTTTACATTCCGGAAGAATTTGTGCAAAATTGTCAGCTCTTTCCTGAATACTTGGTAGATTTTGCCTGTGAAGCTGTCTGGGCAAGGATTTATTTGGGTGGGTTGTTCCTTGCGAACCTTATCTATTTCTTCTTTTGCTATGGATCTGTGCAAGTTCATGGCATCTACATAAGATAATCTGGGGAGGGGAGTATTTGTCCATATCTTCCAAGTTGTTTTCATTAGAGTACCAACCCTTGCAGTACTGTATGATTAATCTTTTGATTTCACCAGTATCTGCCATAATTTCCCATTTTATCCCACATCCTTGATATTGATATCTACTCTCTCCTGTCTTTAGTTGGATTTGCCATTCTGCTAATCCTTTTGTAGACCCACCTTTTTACTGAGTTAATGTTTGTCATTGTATTCTTGTTTTTCCACTCATTTATCTCCACCCTGATTCTTATTATTTCTTTTCTTTTGACATTGGAAGGTTTATTCTGTTGGCTCTGTTCCAACTACTAGAAGTTCTGTGATAGTATTGACCATAAATCTCTTCTTTCTTCATAGGTACATTTATCACTAATAAACATCTTTTGATTATTGCCTTTGCTGTATACCATAAGCTTTAGAATGTGTGTTCTCCTTCTCATTAGTTTCTAGAAACTGCCTAATTTCATCTCTAAATTGGGTATGTACTCAGTTCGTTTAAAGGAGAAAATTATTCATCCTCCAAGTATTTGCTATTCTTTAAAATCTTTCTTTTGTTGATTTCCAGCTTTGTGGCATTATGTTCAGAGAAGGAAGTCTGAGTGGCCTCTCTGTTTGAATCTCAAGCCTGATTTGTGTCCCACATGTGATCTATTTTCAAATATGTGCCATGTGCACTTGTAAAGCAAGTGAATTTTTTTGCATTTGGGTGGAGAGCTCTGAAAATGTCTATTGGGTTGAGTCATCTAACTGTGAAGTTTAGTTCTTTAGCTTCCTTATTGAGCATTTCCCACTGATCTGTCTTTCTCAGAGAGCAGTGTTTTGAAGTCACCTTTTATGATTGTTTAACCTTTGCTTTCTTTTTCTTCTTTTGAGGATTGACAAATTTCCCAGGTCTCTCATTGGGCAGGGATACATTTATCATGCTAACCGGTTCTTGGCATACTGATCCCATAAACATTATATAATGCCCATCCTTGTCTCTTGTTATGTTATTCACCTTGATATCTATTTTGTTAGAGAGTACGATTGTAATTTCTTCTTTTTTAAAATTGCTCTAAACTTAATATACCTTTTGCCAGCCTTTGACTCTCAACCTGTTTCTGTGTAAGAACTTGAGATGTGTATTGTGCATACAACAGATTGGTGGGTTTTGTTCCCTGATCTAGGCTGCTACTCTGTGTTCTTTCATGGTTGAATCCAGCTCATTGACTGTCAAAGTTATTACATCCATCTGTATATTTTGCAATCTGTTCTCTTCCTCAATGTATCTGCTGATAGGTCTGAGTGCATTTTTTTTCTGTGAACCCTTATAAGTGACTGGATAAATTGACTACTATAAACCTTTGGATATTCTTCTTGGGATTCCATCTAAATGGTGTCCTCTTTGCTTCCTGAATGATTATCTGATTCATTCTCATTCATTAAATTGGAGTAGTTTTCTTTGAGTTATTTCCTCACTATTTTGTCTATTGAATTACTTTGCAGTCTTACTCCCTTATTCTAATGTTAGAGCTTGTTCTCTTCATAGCATCATCCAACATTCTCAGGTTTCCTTCACCTTCTTTGATTATCTTGTTTGATTGCCTTTTCTTTTTGTTGAAACCTGCTTGGCTGTCTTCAAGATCATTGATAGGATTCTCCACTTCTTCTATCCTACTATTGGGGTCTTTTCCCTAATTATTTGATTCTGTTGCCTCATCCCTTAACTCTTGTATTTCCCTTATGTATGTGAGCTTGATCTTCTCTATTGCTTTCTTCTTTTTCTGTATCGATTCCCTCATACATATGCCTCAAAACAGAATCCTGAAGATTTTTGTCTGTGAAGGTTCAAGGTTTGCTTCTTCACTGTACATCATTAGGTTTAGGTCCTCATCAGACATTGCATTTTGTTTCCCTTAATTTCTTGTAGAGATTTGTAATGCATGCTTTTCTCTTTGTTTTATCTTGGTGGAGCCTGGTGTCATTTTCCTATGATTCTAGGACCCCTGAGTTTTCTCTTGGGGAGGCCAGTAAGAATGATTCTAAGAACTACTTTAAGTCAACTGGGCTGTGGGATCTGGCTGTATCTCTATCTCACTGGGGTTTACTCTCTCCCTAGACAGCCAGAATTATCTATTTGTAGGGCAGCTAAGGTGGCCTTCTCAGGAAGTTTGTGTGGGACAGTTCTGGGAAATAAGGATGGTGTGGAGCAGGGCAATTGCATGAGAAGCCACAGTTGGTGGGTAGCCGTGAGCTGTAGACAGCAGCTCTTTGTGGTGGGAGGTGGGCAGGGACTGCAAGTGGTGGATAGCAGCCATGGGTGGTTGACAGTTAGTGATGCAGGCACATGACTTGGGCAGAGGACATGGGCAGGTGGCAGTCAGGGTCTGTGGTGAGTGGGGACAAAAGCAGTGGGTAGGTGACAATGAGTGAAAGTGAGCTGGTGGAAGCAGACCAAAGGCATGGATGATTAGTATGCAGAAACTCTGGGTGCATGGTGGGCAAATGTCCAGTTATGCAACAGGCAGAAGTCCAAGGAGGGTGGAAGTCCTAAGTCACTGGATGACAGCTGGGTCCTACGGTGCAGGTGGGCATCATACAAAGCTGTGGACTGATGGATATGAGCAAAATCCACGAGTTAGCAACAGCATAAAAATGCCTTGGATGGGCAGCAGCCAGAGGTACTTGGCACATGGTGGGTAGAGGCCACTGGCTGATAGCTGTGGGTCCAAATTGCTGTTGGGCACCACACAAAAGCAGAGACTGTTGGCTGCAGCCCAAAGTCAACAGTTGGCTGTGTACAAAAGCCTCAGGCCAGCAGCTGTGAGTGATAGCTGTGAGTTGGCAACAGCAACAACAAAAAAATCTGTGTGTGAGTGGTGGGCAAAAGCCAGGATAAGCAGGGCTGGTGTGAGCTGGGATGATCCAGAAACCCAGCCACAGGATGTGGCCACTCTGCAAGAGGATATCGGGAGTAGGGAGACTCAGGGCCACAAGGAAGGTCAAGCCATGGGCCAGAGCAGAGTCCTGTGGTGTTGCAAGGCTCATCGAGACCTTGCAATGAACCTCTCAATTTCCTACCCCAACAATTGCTGTGGCCATGTGTAGCCATCCTTACTTTAATGTCTTTTCCCTAGAAGTCCCCTGTATGACTTTTGATATAAAACTTTTTCTTACACATTTATGAAGCATCACTGAATTTGTTTCTCTAGTCAACCTGGCCTAGAGTTACTAAAGTGTAAATACTCACTGTTGACTGAAAATTTGGTTGTTTGAGCTCACCAGTTGGGTCTACAGGAAACAGATCTGATAATTTGATTCTGTACAGATTGCATCTAGCAAAAGTCTGTGAGTGCAGTTCTCCTATATCATATTGGGTAAGTATGAGTCGAAATTGACTCATTAACACTCAACAATGACACTAAGTACCCACAATATACGCAACCATGCTTGTTATTGAATATATTAGTGGATATCTAATATGGAGACAAAGTATCCTTATGGCAGAGAACTTTACAAGATAGAATACTTGTTCTAAGAGTTGTTATTCAAAACTATCGATGATCTCTGTGTTAACCTGAGTAGACTAGAGAAACAAATTCATCGACCCGCATATGGATATAAAGGTAAAGTTTATATACAAAAGGAACAGAACATTGAGAAAGCATCCCAACCCAGTCCAGTTCAAAGTTATAAGTCCGATGTTAGTCCATATGCTCACTATCAGTTTATAAAATCTCCTTCCAACTCACGAAGTCACAGGTCAGTGAGTGCAGAATCCCAGCACTGACAGGGGTCTCCCCATGGCTCCTTGTTTCCAGGGCTCAAGGTCCATCAACAGAATGCAGTGGTGATAGAGGCAACTCAGCACTGGTGGGGGTCTCCAGTTTCAAAGGTCTGGTTCCATCAGGGTAAAGCCATGTGGTTTCTCCTCCAGCTATTCCAGCTCCTGGGAAATATCATGAGATTTCCAGAAGTCTCAGGAGAAAGCCGTGCCCACATGGAGCCTCATTGGCTACTCAATGGCTATCTCCAGATTAATAGGCTAGACTCTAACCCTACATCTCATTCATGAAATTGACATAAGGACATGACTGCCACAATCTCTGAAGAGAAAGATGAAACTTTTATTCTTAGAAAGATTTAGAGCCTCAGAATACCATAAGAGCCATTATATTTTGTTCTACAGAGACATTATAAATCAAAACTCACTTGAGGCAATTCAGTGTGTGAGGATTTTTTTTGTTTTGTTTTGTATTTTGTAAATCAGGAAACATAAATTGGGTTGTTATTTCAGTAGGGAAAAATATTTAAAAATCATATATTACAAAGAATTGGTGCATAAGAGAATTGCTAGGAGTAAAAAGATTTTAAAATAGATGAGATGAGATAAGTACAGTCACTTCCCATAGAACTAAGAAAGAGGATAGGAGGAGAGAATATGTATAGAATAGCTTTCTCCCAATAGTGACAATTGCCATTGACTAAGACCCTTATCAGATTGAAGAAGAAATAGTTGTGGCAGTAGATACTAAAGTTGCATTCATTTTGAGTGGGTACTGGGAGTAAGCTGTTGAAAAGAGCCAATCTGCTGGAGACTCTATTTAGTTAGACATTGTGGACTGCATATACTGCAGAAGTCTGTTTTTAATTGTAGGTGATATCTACTCAGTTTCCACCCATAACTATACTATGGATAACAGAATTAAACACTGCATTATGCTTCTCTATTCTAACAACTGTTTGTATGGCATAGTTGCAGCCTCTGTGTCAGTTCATCTCTTCAAAGGCCTTCCTTTTTTGCACTGACACTCCACTTTACCAAGTATGAACTTTTCCAGGGAATTGTCTTTCCTGACAATACATCCGATATATGTGAAACAAAGCCTTGCCATATGTGTCAGTCTGCGTAAACTAGAGAAACAAATTTCATGGACATGCATATAGATAAAAGGGAAAGGTTTATATACAAGAGGAATGCAACATTTGAAAGAAATCAACCCAGTTCAGCCCAAACTCTTACGTCCAATACTAGTCCAAAAGCCCAATATCAGTCTATAAAGTCTCCTTCCAACTCATGAAGTCACAGATCTGTGGATGCAGAGTCCTGGCACATCTTGTCTCCAGTGCTCAGGGTCCATCAACAACATCCAGTGGTGGTAGAAGCAACTCATCGCTGGCACGGGTGTCCACGTGGCTTCTCCAGTTTCAGAGGTCTGGTTCCATCAGGGAAAAGCAGTGTGGTTTCTCTTCTGGCTCCTCCAGCTCCTAGGATGCTGCCATCTTGTCTTGTCTATAGTTCATTGCCTCTGAGACTAACTCCCAACAACTGGGGAGATTGCTTCTCGTCTCTATCAGGGAAATATCATGAGATTTCCCAGAAGTCTCAGGAGAAACCATGCCCACACGGAGGCCTCATTGGCTACTCAATGGCTATCTTCAAATTAACAGGCTGGACTCCAACCCTACATCTCAATCATGAAATTAACATAAGCACATGACTGCCACACCATACTTACATCTTGCCATATTTCTTCCAAGGCAGATTCGCTTGTTTTCTAAGCAGTCAATGATACTTTCAACATTCTGCTCCAACACAATTCAAATGCATGTTTTCTCCTTTGGTCTTCTTTGTTCAATGTCCAACTTTCACATTCATATGAGGCAAATGAAAATGCCATGTTATAGATCAGGAGCACCTTAATACTCCAAGAAACATCCTTGTTTTTCAATACTCTAAAGAGGTCCTGTGCAGTAGATTAACATAGTACAATGTATCTTTTGATCTCATCATTGCTTCTTTTATGAGTATTGATTGTGAATCCAAGAAAGACTAAATCTGATAACTTCAATCTTTTCTTCATTTATCATCATGCTACCTATTGGTCAAATTGTGCGGATTGTGATTGCCTTCACATTGAATCATGATCCATAATGAAGGCTATAATCCTTGATGCTTGTAAGTGTTTCAAGTTCTCACTTACAGCAAGCACAATTGTGCTACCTGCATATCACAAGTAGTTAATAAGCCTTTCTCTGATCTCATTGCCACATTCTTCATATAATATGTCTTCTCTTATGATTTACTAAGCATACAAATTTAAGAATTATGGTGAGAAGATACAATCCTGAAGCACACATTTCCTTATTTTAAACCTTGCAGTATTCCTTTGTTTGATTAGCATAGCTGCCTCTTGATCCACATACAAATCTGCATGAACCCAATAAAGTGTTGTGCAATCCTACATACTCTCAAGGTTACCTAAATGATCTAAATAGACAAGTGAAGGAGACATAAATAGGCAACCTCTGGCATTCTGTGCTTTCAATTGAGATCCTTCTGACATCAACATTGGTAACCCTTTTCTAACATCCTCTTCTGAATTTTGCCTGAGCTTCTGTAAGTTCCCTGCAAGTGTTGTTGCATGATCATCAGTCAATATTTACTTTCACATGATATTAGTTATATTAGTCTACAATTTGAGCATTCCATTTTGTCATCTTTCTTTGGAATAGGCACGGAGATGAATTTCTTCCAATGATGTGTCCAATAACTGTCTTCTAAATTTCCTGGCTTTGACTACTGAGTGTTTCACGTGTTTCATCAGCTTGTTGAAGCTTTGCAATTAGTATTATATTGATTCCTAGAACTTTGTTTTTTAAATAGTACACTCAGTTCAGCTTGAATTTATTCCTACAGCACTATCAGTTCTTGATTATATGCTCCCTCCCCAATTCATAGAATGTTAACTAGCTTTGTTCTGGTACAGCCACTTTAATTCTTTCCATCTTTTATTGATTCCTGTATCAATCAATAGTTTGTTCATAAAATCTTTCAAGCAGAAGACCCAAGACTGTCCTGTAAAATACTTGCAAAGTCCCTCACAAAAGGACCCTACAAAAGGGAGGAAATATCCAGGGTACAGTTGAGTACTGATGAAACACATAATTATCCTCCAGTCCTTTAAAATTTCCTCCTCCCACTATTATTGCCTTAGTTTAACCTCACTAATCTTGCTAGGCATGTTCATGTACATTGTTATAATCAAGATCCTTGACGCATGAAATTCAAGATAGATAAACCCCTCGGAAACAGTAAAGGGGAGGGGAAATAATAGGGAGAGTGACTCCCTAAGATCACTCTTGTATCCCTAAGGCTACAAGAAGGCGGGGGGACTAATAGCAATGATGAGTGTCTAAATGAATGAACATCAGAATTTTGGGTGATTGGATACATGGGATAATGTGAGTTATTGCAAAGAAACCATAGCAATAATGACAATATATAATATATTAATAGTTCAGTGGGATGTAAAGGGAGGGAGAAAGGAGAGCTGATATTAAAGAGTAAAAGAAGTAAAGAAAATGTACTAAAATTATGATGGTGGCAATTGTACAATTGTGATAGATTGAATGGGACTATGAATTGTAATACTATCTGTAGAAATTCCCAATAGAATAGATTTTTTAAAGAAAACATTTAAAATTGCAACTCGAAACTTTCATTTTTTCTTGATTTCCATCCATTTTAGATATACTGACCAAGGTCTTCCTTTTGGTTTCCCAATTCTAGGTTTTTTGATTATTATGTTTGGCTATGTATTCTCAAGCTGGTCTTTGTATTCTAGCATTACAGAAGCTGAGAATGTTTCAAGGGTTAGGAACAGGAGAAAACATATGCATGTAGGTGGTAGGTTGGCTTGCTGTGGCCGTTTTGGGGCCTGACCCTCCCCCACTTCCTTGAACCAGACATCTGACTGATGCAGCTCTCGCTGTCCTCGTAGTCAACTCATGCAGCCCTCCCTAGCCTTGCAGCCCACTCTGCATTCTGTCAGGACCTAGACATTACCTTCTAGCTGCAATCCTCAATTCCTTTACCTTAAATGGGCACTAAAATCCTGCCCAAGTGCCTCAGCGCTATGAAAGGGCAGCCATATAGCCTCCTGGTGCGACTCCAGCGGCCCCCAAACCCTAGGACCCCTGAGCTAGTGCCTCCCCAATAAGACTTGTTCATTTTACTATAATTTGGCTCTCATTCATCTCTTGTGGCTCTCCATCACCTTTCAGTAGGTGGAATCTACGTGGCTTAGAGAAAATATTGGTGTGGCTCTAGCCACCTCAACGTTCCCTACCCCCAACTGAGCTCAAAATAAGAAATAGTTACAGGGTCTAGCTCCACGATCACAAAGTAGACAATCAACTAGGGAATTGTAGTAATAGAGCCATACTGATAATTAAGCCTCATTGCCACTTAATTAATTCTGTCACACAGAGACCAGTTAGGACACAGTAGAGTGGCGTCTGTGGATTTCCAAAATTGTAACTTTTAAAAGAGTAGACAGATCCTTCTTTTTACCACCTTAAAGCAGTTATTGGTTCTTGAACTGCTGATTTTGAGGTTAGCATCCCAGTACATAACCACTAGCCATGAAGCAAATAGATTTTGATAACTGGTCTATTGCTAAATA
Source organism: Nesogale talazaci (assembly GCA_004026705.1). Classification (NCBI taxonomy): domain Eukaryota; kingdom Metazoa; phylum Chordata; class Mammalia; order Afrosoricida; family Tenrecidae; genus Nesogale; species Nesogale talazaci. Next base: position 112,292 of record PVJH01002839.1, read on the forward strand.
GAGTATGATTATTTTTAATCTTGAGTTAGCTAATGTTAACATATTTTGAAGATATTAAGAATGTTAATATTAAGAATCTTGACCATAGCGACATGTTAAATATCACTGATATCTTTTAATAAAACTTTGCTTAAATCAAATGTAAAATCCTCAACAAAACATTAATGACTACTGTTAAAAGGTATGTTGCAAACATGATAATTAAAAGCAGTATCTGAGACTCTATAATAATGATCCCAATAGAACTTGAACTATTTACAGATTTTCATTTTGTTATTATTTTTATTTTTTTACTTATTTACATAAATATAAATCTATATATTGCACATTCGGGAGGGTGTTATCATTGTTTTAGTTTCTTTAGTTGTTTTATCTTAGGATGTCTGTGTTTTTTTGTACATACTGTTGCCTCTGCAAGCTTATCTAGATAAAATAGGCTCGATGAACAATTTGGAGGTGAAAATGACAGACCATTGGTTCCAGGGGGTGGGGGAAAATGGGAGGTCGAGAGGAGTAGGAAAGGTGGTGGTGTTGACTGGCCCAGGGATAAGGGAACAACAAGAGATTCAAAATCAGTGACAAGGTGGATGTGAGAGGTCTGATAGGGATTGTTCAAGAGTAATGTAATAGAAATTACTGAAAACCAGTGGATGCTGAGCATGATAGTGGGGCAAGAGGAAAGTAAAACAAAACAGAGGAAAGAAATGGGAGGTAAAGGGCATTTATAATGGTCTAAATCCAGGCATGTACATAGGCAAATATATTTATATAGGAGGACGGGGAGATAGATCAATGTGCATATACTTATAAGGTTAGTATTAAGACAGCAGATGAGCCTCAATGCAAGAGCATTTTGTTCTATTAAATTAGCATTCCATGATGCTCACCTTCCCAACACAATCACTGAAGACAAATGTGTACATAAGCAAGTGAAGAAAACAGATGGTCCCCAGCTATCAAAAGGTGCAGTGTCTGGGGTCTTAAAGGCTTGAAGGTAAACAAGCAGTCATCTACCTCAGAAGCAACAAAGCCCACATGGAAGGAGCACACCAGTTTGTGGGATCACAAGGTATCAAAGGGATCCGTTATCAAGTGTTAAGAACTAAAAATCATAACATTGTGAGCTCACCTTCCTGATATGATCACTGACCACATATGGGTGTATAAGCAAATGTGGTGAAGTAAACTGATGTTGCCCAGGTATCAAAAGATATAGTGTCTTAAAGTAAACAAGCAGCCATCTAGCTCAGAAGCAACAAAGCCCACATGGAAAAAGTACACTAGTCTGTGTGACCATGGGGTGTCAAAACGATGCTATGTCAGGTATCAAAGAACTAAAAATTATATCATTATAAATGAGGGGGAGTACAGATTGGGTTTCCAAAGCCCTTCAATAGGTGAAGCAATCCCCTTGCAAAAGGGTTGCACATTACAAAAATGTACTCTTTTCATTAAATGACATTAAGTGAATTTAATTCCATTAATCCCAACATTTAGGATAAGCTATAACTTGCCACAAGTCACTGTTAATATGGAAGTTAATTCCATAATCTTTTAGAAGATATAAAATAAAATTTATCTACATAAATTTGTGGCAGAGAAAACTGTTTATGTATTGAGCAACTGAACAAAATATCTAAAAATTACAAGCATGATAAATTTCAATGATTTTTAATTATCAACTTCTTTTAAAATAAGCTGTTAAGTCTTTTCACCATTCAATGAAAAGGCAATCGAGAGTCTGAAAATATATTCCCAAGACATACTTAACTGATAAAAATCTTATCCACTTTATATAAAATTTATCAAAATCAATTTTGAATGATACTTTATTTTATAAAATCAGCCAGAAACTTGATTAAAAACTTATAAAAAGTATATTCTAATAGCTAAAACATATGCTCAAAAATATTCAGTATCATTAGTATTAGATAATTATTAATTAAAACGAGAATAAAAAAGTATAATATACCCAAATGGTGACTGTTTTTAATAAAGAAAAATAATTGTGTTTGAATGTATGAGACCTCCATGTTATTACAAACAGTGTTGATGAGAAGAAACTTGATCAAGTACTTTTGAAAATTGGGTTTATTTCATCTACTATAGTGCCATATCAATTCATATATCCAACATGAATGTATCAATTTACAAAATGTGCACGAATATTAAGAAAAATAATGCAGACAAAAATAACTTTTCAGATGCTATTCTCATCATATAAGATTCAGGAGAGGTAAAAATTAGCCACAAAAATGAGAAATAAGGATGAGTGTTTGTTGCTTGATTGGTTGTTTGATTGTCTGAGTTCCTAGTTGTCTTTGGAGAATAATAACTGATTAAGTTTCTTTAGTCAGTTACTTAACATTTGATTGGTTTATATAGATATTCTTTTTCTAATAATCCATTTAGCTAGACAAGGAAGTTTTTAAAGATCCATTATTTTTTTTAATAATTTTATTGGGTTCTCTTACAGCTACTACAACATTCAGTACATCATTTGTATCAAGCACATTTGCACACATGTTGCCACATACATTTCCAAACATTTTCCATGTGAGCCCTTGGTACAAGCTCCTCTTTAAAAAAAGAAAAAATAAAGCTCCCCTTTCCCCTCCACTTTTTTTTAATGAATCATTTTATTGGGGGCCCATAGAACTCCCATCATAATCCATACCAACATCAATTGTATGCAGGCCACATATACACACCCATCACCATCCTCACTCTCAAAACATCCTCCTTCCATCCAGATCCCCAGTATCAGCTTCCTATATTACCCTTCCTTCTCCCTTCCCCTTGAACCCTTAGTAATTTACAAATTGTTATTTTTTTCATACTGCACACTCTACAGTGTGTCCCAACACTCATTTCCCTGTTGTCCATGTCCCAGAGAGGAGGCTAGAAGCCGATCCCTGAAGTTGGTTCCCATCCCTGTACCCTCCTGATATTACCGCTTCTATTACTAGTCTTGAAGGATTATCTATCCTAACTTTCCCATGTTTCCAACTTCACTGTACATCTCCTGGTCTAGCTGGATTTATGTGGTAGAATTGGGGTCATGATAGTGGGTGGGAGGCAGCATGGGAACTAGACGAAGGTTGCATATTCCATTGCTACTACCCTGTATCTTTACTGGTTCATCTCCTGCTTGCAACCCCTCTGCAAGAGGATGTCACCTCACCTTTTAATGGGCTTTGGGTCCCCAATCTGTACTCCCCCTCATTAATAATAATATAATTTTAGCTCATTGATGCCTGACACTGGATCCCATCACCACCTCATGATCACACAGGCTGGTGTGATTCTTCTGTGCGGGCTTTATTGCTTCTGAGTTGAATGGCCGCTTATCAGCCTTTAAGTCCCCAGATGCTATATCTTTTCGTATTCGGGCACCATCAGCTTTCTTCACGACATTAGCCCATGCACACATTTTTCCTCAGCGATCATATCAGGAAAGTGAGCATAAAATGTTATGCTTTTTAGTTCTTGAAGCCTAATTTCTAATCCCTTTGACACCTCATGATTCCACAAGCTGGTGTGCTTCTTCCATGTGAGCATTGTTGCTTTTTAGCTAGATGGCTGCTTGTTTACTTTCAAGCCTTTAAGACCCCAGATGCTCCCTCTTTTGGTAGCTGGGCACCATCAGCTTTCTTTGCCACCTTTGCTTATGCACACATTTGTCTTCAGTGATTGTGTCGGGAAGGTGAGCATCTTGGAATGCCAATTTCATAGAACAAAGTGTTCTTGAACCGAGGAAGTACTTGAGTGGAGGTCCAATGTCCATCTGTTGTCCTACTACTAACCATATCAGTATGCATTTTAATCTCTTTCCCCATCCTCACTTATAAATTTATGCCCCTATGTACATACGTGTATTTGAACCTCTATAAAGATTCATTATTTTAAGTTCCAATTTTTTCATAAGCTTTTTGAAGCCTACTCATATTTCTGTATGGAATATACTTTCTGCTTATTTTATCTTAAAAGGAAAGTTTAAAAGTAAGCACATTCACACATTTTAAGATGATGAATTTAAAATTTCAAGCAGGGTCTAATTTTGAATGTGTCACTTAATCCTGTCAAAGTTTGATTTACTGAGTCTTTTTTTTTTACTGAGTCTTTTTGATTGATAGTTTTTGATTTACTTATTTTGGGAGGGAACAGAAAGTGACTAGGAGGCAAGCGAAAAGGAATATAAGGAATAAAATAGGTATTATATTGAATCAATGTTGACTAGAACCCATAAATATATATATATATGATTATCAAGTTTAATGTTAGAATGATCAAACTTTTGATTATAATTATAATAAATAATGTAATCATCAGAAGGTGATCTTACGTGAGAAACTCAGTTCCACAAACACCCTGTTTAGTGTTCAATAACAAAATACTAAAAGTAAAAAAATCATATCCTTCTTTTAAGCTTTCATAAAAGATAGTAAATATATCAATAAAAATGAGTGTGAACATGGCACAGTATTTTTATTTATGTATTGTGAAAAATGATGCATAAACACCCAATAAAATGATTTTAAAAAATGAAAAATAAAAAAATGAATGTGAACATACATATTCACATATTAACACATTATACAATATAATTAGGATTGCAATCACACACCTAGTATTTATGAAATTTTTTTAAAACTTAAATTTTATTTTTAATGCCTACCTGTATTGATTCACTCCTTTATCAGCTTATTATACTGTAGTGGCATGATTAGATATTGCTGTGATGCTGGAAGATATGCTACCACTATTTCAAACATCAGTAAAGTATTCCATAATGTGATAGTTTCAGAAAGGTTTCCAGGCCAAGAACAGAGTAAGAAAATAAAGAAGCGATCTATTTTCCTCTGAAAACCTTATTAATAGCATTAAAATCGTGCTGCGACAGTGCCAAAAGAGGAATACTTCAGTTTGGCTGGAACTCAAAATACAACTGAGGAAGATCTGCTTTCTCAAAATGGACTTGACTTTGATTATGTGGATAGAGCAAAGATTGCTACATTCTCTGATGGCATACAACCCAAAGTAAGAAGATATAATTGCAAGTATCAATTCATTATCATAACATGGAACATAGAAAATCTGGGTCTAGGAAAGTTACAAGTCATAAAATATAAAATGGAATGGAGAGAATTTGAAATCATGGGCATTAGTGAGTGAGCTGAAATGGCCTGGTACTGATGCATTTTGAGTCAGATGAGCATATTCCCAAAAAATGGCATTGCATTAATCATCAAAAAGAGAATTACAAGACCTATCTGGAAGCATTATGCTACCTGTAAAAGGATATATGTATTTGCCTACAAGGAAGTCTATTTGACATTTACAATTAAAATATAGACAGTAATCAATAAGAGCCTGTGAGTTTCTGAGACTGCGTGGTGGTCATGTGCTTATGTTAATTTCATGATTGAGATGTAGCGGTGGAGTCTAGTCTGTTAATCTGGAGATAGCCATTGAGTAGCCAATGAGGTCTCTATGTGGGCATGGCTTTCTCCTGAGACTTCTGGGAAATCTCAAGATATTTCCCTCATGCAGATGAGAAGCTATCCCCGCAGTGGTTGGGAGTTAGTCTTAGAGATGACAAACTATGGTCAAGACAAGATGGCAGCATCTGTGGAGATAAAGGGGCCAGAGGAGAAGTCACACAGTCTTACCCAGATGGAGTCATACATTTGAAGCTGGAAGCCACATGGAGACCCCTGTGAGCGCAGAGTTGCCATTCATGGACTCCAAGGCCTGGAAGTGAGGAGCCTTGGGGAGAGATGCCAGCTGGCGCCAGGACTCTGTACCCACGGGCCTGTGACTTCATGAGTCGGAAGGAGACTTTGTAGATTGATATCGGGTATATGGGCTAACATCGGGCTTAGGATTTTTAACTGGGCTGGGTTGGGATGCTTTCTCTATGTCCCATTCCCCTTGTATATAAACTGTACATTTATATCCAAATGCATGTCTATGAATTTGTTCCTCTAGTCTACCTGGACTAACAGACTGTAACTCTTCACAAAGGTAGACAGCTTAGTCTTTATCTCCAGGAGGGTCTTGTGATTTTTGAATTGCTCACACAACAGTTATGCACGATCACTTTGCCACTAGTTCTCCAGGATGCTGTATGGTTTAAAATTAAGAAATATGCGTGGCATAATTGAACATTTTCACAATTACTCACTCACTTTTATGCTGAGAAAATAATATAAGAAGTTAGTCTATATGAGTCATGTTAGACTAGAGCATGCACACTGCTACAGATAAGAGCTCACAATACAGGGAATCCTGGATAGATAGACCCCTCAGGGATAAGCAGTTAGAATAGGGATACCAGGAGGATAAGGGAAAGTTGGGGGGAGAAAAGGGGAATCAATTACAAGGATCAACATATAAGACCCTCCCAGAGGCACAAACAACAGACAAGTGGGTGAAAGATGACAGAGAATGTTGTGAGATATAAAATAATAATCTAAAACTTATCAAGGGTACTGAGAGAGGGATGGTGAGGGAGGAAGGGGGGACAATGAGGAGGTGATATCAAGGCCTCAAGTAGAAAGAAAATGCTCTGAAAATGATGATGGCATTTTATGTACAAATGTGCTTGACACAATGGTGAGTGTTGTGAGAAAGCATGGAAGAACCCTCAATAAAAGTATTTAACAATTTTTAAAAGCACATAACGTCAAGATTGGAAGAAGGATCGTATGATATGTGAAAGCCTGTTTTCTGTAGACAACCCTGCTTGCAGAAAGTGAAAACACTGGTAAGGATAAAGGTCCTGGCTTACAGTGTGGAATACACTTCAATGTAAGGAAATCCAAAAGTCTCACAAATATACTAGTAGAGGAAAAAATAAAGAAGATGTAAGTTGTCAAGGATTTCATTTTACTTGGTTCTATTATGAGTGCTTATGAGAAAAGCAGACAAGAAATCAAATGATGTATTGCATTAGGAAAATCTGCTGAATCGATTATATTCAAGTGTCAAAAAGCAGAGGTCATTTTGAAGATCAAGTTACATCAATTGTCTCATATGCATGTAAAAGTTTTATTATGAATAAAGTAGGCTAAAGAAATTTGAAGTGTTTTGTTGGCGATGTTACATAGATTTCCAGAACGCTTACAAGTCTATTTTGGAAGAAATATATTCAAAAGGCTCCTGAGGAGCAAGGATGGTGAGACTTCATCTTATTAACATTGGGCATGTTATCAGGAAGAACCTGTCTAAGGAAAAGAATATCATGGTAAGGAACATAAGCAGCAGCATAAAAAAATAATAAAAGCTTCAAGCAGATGAAATGACCCAGTGCTGCTACAATGGTCTGAAAACTAACAAGCATTACTCTAGCTGATGACTGGCCATTGCTTTTTCTCTTGTCCATAGGATCTCTATGAATCCACAAAAAAGTACCAATTCAAATTAAGAGCCTCCGTTCAAAAAGTTATTCTTTCTGAAGAATAGTATATGAAAAGGTTTGCAAAAACAACAGGATTTTTTTTAAAAAACTACATATTCAGAATTGGGATCATGAAAGTGGGGAGGAGGAAGCCTTGAAGAATTAGAGGATAGTTATGTGTTTCATGACTTTTGCACTGCACTCTTACTGAGTCATCTCCTCCTCCTGACTCTTCATTACCTAGAGATGGGCTTTGGGTCCCTAACTGAGGGGGAGTACCCCTCTTAATTGCAATGATATAATTTTTAGTTCTTTGATGCCTGATACCTTCGATATTTTGTAGTCACACAGGCTGGTGTGCTTCTTCATGTGGGCTTTGTTGCTTCTGAGCTAGAGGTCTGCTTGTTTACCTCCAAGTCTTTAAGACCCCGGTCACAATATCTTTTGATAGGCAGGCACCATAAGCTTTTTTCACCACATGTGCTTATGCACACATATGTCTTCAGTGATTGTTTTGTGAAGATGATCATCATGGAATGCTAATTCGATAGAACAAAATGTTCTTGCATTGAGGAAGTGTATGAGTGAAGGTTTGATGCCCATCTGTTGTCTTAGTAATAACCTTATAAGTATATGCTTGTAGATCTATTTCTCCATCATAATATATACATATATTTAGCTAAATATATGCCTGTATTTAGAGCTCTATAAATGCCCTTTGCCTCCATTTTCATACTTCTATTTCTTTTACTTTCCTCTTGTCTCATTACCATGCCCATCCTTCATTTGGGTTTCAATAATTTCATTAGTCACCTTTTCCTTGATCAATCTCTACCAGCCACTCACATCATGAACCCAATTCTATCTTACAAATCCAGCTAAACCAGAGGATGAATATTGGTACAGATAGTAATTGGAAACATAGGGATTCAGGACAGATGATCCCTTCAGGTCCATGGTGAAAGCAACGATACCAGGAGGGTAAAGGGAAGGTGGGGTAGATAGGAGCAACCGATTATAAGGATCTATATATAATCTCTTTGCTGGGGTATGGACAATGGGGAAGTAGGTGAGGGAGACATTGGACAGTGTAAGATATGACAAGATAATAATATTTTTAAAATTATCAAGGGTTCATGAGGGAGTCAGGAAGTGGGGAGGAAGGGGAAAAATAAGGAGCTGATACCAAGGGCTTAAACAAAAAGCAAATATTTTGAGAATGATGAGGGCAACAAATTTACAAATGTGCTTGACTTACAACATATGAATATATGAAATTTGATAAGTTATATAAGCCCCCAATAAAATTATAAAAAGAAAATCCCCTCATAACTGATAATTTGCACCTTTCAATAAAATCTCAAGTTAATAAGAAAATGGCATGCTTATTCATCAACTGTTGGAATAAATTTCCTGATTGCTAAAAAAACTATGTATTTAACTATTTTCAAAAAGCAACCTTATTACCTCCAAAGGACTAGCTATTACATTTAATATACTTGACAAATCTGTGATTCAATTTTGGAAACATTTTTCTAACCCATTTTTTTGGATGGATGACAGCACCTCCTTTAAGCCTTTTTTCCTGTTCTATGCTGTCAAATCTCTCCTTTCCTGTCCCTCTTTATTTGCAGAAGCAAAAAAGGTCACATGGAGCAAAGTCAGGTGAGTAGGTTGCTAGAGTAGAAGAGGCATGCTGAGGTTTTTTTTGTTTGTTTTGGTTTTGCCAAAAACTGACACAGTGAGATGACTGCATGAGCGGGGCATTGTTGTGGTGGGAAAACCAGTCCCCCTGTGCCACAAATCAGGTCTTTTTTTTGCACATTATACAATCTTTTCCAGATTGTTTCATTAACAGTCTGACCTGGTGGAGTCAATTCTAAATGCCCTATAAGTTCACATTTTTGTCTGTTCAGGAAGTTGACAGACTTCCAGAAAAAGGTTTGTCAGCAATTGACATTTCGCCTTTCAACCACTCACACACTTGAATTTCCCCATAGTGCTGTCCTTGTAAGCTGTGTGCAGCATCTCACCAGTTTCTATGCCATTTTCCCCAACCATGAAACACAATTTCACAGCCACACGCTGTTCTCATTAATTAGTCTTCACACACAAAAACGAGGTTTGAACAAAACAATTTTTAAGAAAAATTTCACTGAGACCAAAAACAACCTTCCTAGATAACATCACTTAATTCAGAGCAGGTTGCTTCATAATTACCTAGTGGGGAAAATGCGTACTATGAAAGTTGCTCTGCCCAGAAAAATTCCATTGGGGGGGTGGGGGCGGTACTTCCTCATATGATAGCATTAAATTTTGTACTAATATTAATTTTCTTATCTTTTCTAGTTTGCTTATAAAAATTATTTTTCAAATGAATACATGTGCACTTTACGTGCTTATATATTCACTTGGAAAAATACAAAAAGTATGTTTCTGTATTATTATTTTGTGAGTATGCTGTTCTAAGCCTTAAATATAGCACAAAAAATTTCAAGGATTTGGAAAATGAACTTTTTTGCAGGACTATTGTAAGCTTTAAATAAATATTCAATATGTAAATAAATTAATTTATTGAAGCATTTTATAAATAATATATTTAGGTATATTAAGAACTCTGAATAAAAAATTTAACATCTAACTTTTCTTGAGACTTGCTTGTTTTCTTCAAATGGCTTAAGAAAGAGCACTAAAAATGTACAAAAGTACAAAAATAAATGCCTTCCTAATTCAATATAGTTCATTCCACTTACGGTTTTGATAGTGCAGTCTATGCCAACGAGCCTAGTGGCACCGTTTTCCACTTCGTCAATAGTTTGAATGCACAAGTCTCTCTGTGACCAAGCAGTGAAGCTGTCTACTGCAGTCAAGATTTAAAACTCTCACAAATCCAAGCACAGAGTTCTACTCTGTCTTGTAGGACACTCGGTGTAAATTTGATGATAGTGCTCAATTTCTGTGCCAATAAACTCCTGAAGGGATCATTTAAAATAACTTTAAAATTAGGCAACATTTTTGCAAAGCTACAAATCATTTGAGGAAAAAGCAATTCCCAAGAAAAATTAAATATTCACATGTAATTCAGTGCTCTTAATATTCATAAATAATATATCATAAACAAAGTGTCTCAATAAATTAATCTATTTATATTTCAGCATGTATTTAAATCTTACAGACATCTGCAGAGGCATTCATTTTCAAATCATTTCCATCTTCGTTGCTATTTTTAAGGTTTGGAATAGCATGCTCACTCAATCCTCTCCATCAAGTAGATTCTGACTCAGAGTGACCTTATCGAACAGGGCAGACAGACCAGATCCTGTAAGTTTTTGAGACTGTGACTCATTATGAGAAATACACTGTCTTAAACTTCATTTTATTTCTTCTAAGAAAAAGATTTTTAAAGTCCTCCAAATCAATGCTGTAGAAGCTTAGTAAAATTCTGAATTCTTAGACAGAATCACCATCTATGTAAGATCACCTGTGTTCCATTTTTAAAATAAAAAGTAGACATACATTTGATCATATAATAATTTTCTGTAAGGTAGCAGAAACATATCCATAATCAGATAAATTAGGGTGATTTCCTTTAAGCAGGAACTAATCAGCAAGGTACCTTCTTGTGTTAGTCCATGTACACTAGAGCAATAAACTTCATAAACACACATGGATATAAGGGAAAGGTTTATATACAAGGGGAATGTAAAATTGAGAAAGCATCCCAGCCCAGTCCAGTTCTAAGTCAGAAGTCCGATATTAGCCCATATGCCTGATATCAGTCTATAAAGTCCCCTTCCAACTCAAAAGGTCACAGACCAGTGGGTGCAGAATCCTGGAGCCAGCAGGGATTTCCCCATGACTCACCTCCAGGGCTCAGGGTTCATCAACAGTGATCAGTGGTGGTAGAAGCAACCCAGCGCTGGCAGGGATCTCCATGTGGCTTCCAGCTTCCGAGGTCTGGCTCCATCAGGGTATGGCCATGTGGCTTCTCCTCTGGCTCCTTTAGCTCCTCGGATGCTGCCATCTTGTCTTGTCCATAGTTCTTCATCTCTGAGACTAACTCCCAACAACTGGGGAGATAGCTTCTCATCTCCATCAGAGAAATACCGCGAGAATTCCCAGAAGTCTCAGGAGAAAGTCATGCCCACACAGAGGCTTCATTGGCTACTCAATGGCTATCTCCAGTTTAACAGGCTAGACTCCACCCCTCCATCTCAATCATGAAGTTCACATAAGCATATGACTGCCACACTCCTTATGATACTTAGCAATTGTATAATCTTTAATGCATAATTCTGTGCAGTTTATGTAAACTAATGTGCTTAATAAAGAGAAAATATTTGAATTTATAGCAATTCCTCATCAATGAAGATATTAATATCCAATGATAATTAATTTTGAATGATTATTAAGTATTCTCTCTATTCGATTGCTATAATGTTCAGTCACAAATTGCCTATTTCTAACCTTAATGTAGACACATGCCTCTTGGATGAAACTTGTCCTATGAATCATTTTTACATTTTTACATTTTATAGTGCATGCTTTAATTCACATATTTCCTTATCTCTCAAAACTGAAGTAAAGTATATTGGGAATAAGGAAACATGATCATTTATCAAGGGCACAAACTGAGAGATTGCATTCTCTTGGTACCTGTATTTTTAATAAGAAACTTGCAAGCATTTAACAGTTATTTACATATGTATCCTAGTCATCACTCCCATAAAGAATGGTTTTAATGGAAATAATAATGTTACTCACTACTACTGTTACTGATGATGTCATGTAATGAAGGTAGGTAATGTACAAGTGTATTAACTACCATGTGTTTTCTCTTAACAACAAGATGCGCCATAATATCTTCTACACAAAGTATATGAATGTTTCAGAAGTATTTTGAATGTTTCAAAATACTATATATGTTTTTTTCTCTTTTTGTTATACATGCCTGACTGCTGCTTTTGTTCATCTAATCAACTGATATAAACTTTTTTTTATACAGAAACTTGACGTGCGAAAATAAGACAGAAATAAGAACAAAACTAGTACTAGCTTTTCTATCAAAAATGCACATCTTTATTTAAATTTTAAAGTGAAAACTATTTCAAAAATTACATAGAATCTTCCTCTGATAACTGCTTTTGCTGTATCCCATAAGTGTTGGTATGTCATGTTTTAATTCTCATTGGTTTTTAGAAATTTCCTAATTTCATCTCTGATCTACGCCACTACACACTCTTTTTGCAATAGAGAGTTATTCATCCTCCAATTATTTGCTTTTGTTTTCTTCATCTTACTTTGTTGATTTCCAGTCTTATGGCACAATGGTCTGAGAGAGAGGTCTGTATGATATCAAGGTGCTTAAATTTATATAGATTTGCCTTATGAATCTGCATGTGGTCTATCTTTGAATATGTGACATGTGGGCTTGAAATGAATGTGAATTGTTTTTTGTTTTGGGTGAAAATCTCTGTAGATTCTATCAAGTCAAATTGTCTAATTGCAGTGTTTAGATCTCTAACCTCCTTACTGAGTTTCTATCCCTGTGATCTGTCTTTCTCAGCGAGTGGTGTGTTAAAGTCACCCACTATAATTGTTGAGGCTGTGATTTCTTTTTTCTTCTTTTGGAATGTTTGGTCTACATATTCAGCAGGTCTCTCATTCAGGGAATATATGTTTAAAGTGCTTGTTGATTCATTGCCTACAGTTCCCTTGAGCATTATATAGTATCCACCCTTGTCTCTTTTTATAGTTTGAACTTTGAAGTAAATTTTATCCATGGTTAGGATTGCTATCCCTGCTTTTTCTCAATTGCAGTTTGCTTGGTATGTCTTCTCCAAGTCTTTGATTCTCAGTCTATTTTTTTCTGTATCCTTGAGATGTGTCTCCTGTAGGCAGCATATTGATGAGTTATGTTTTCTAAGCCAGTTCATAAGTCTTAGTCTTTTAATTCCTGAGTTCAGTCCACTGATATTTAGGTTATTATCTCCAACTGTGGAATATGAGATGTCAACTTATACCATTTGTGTTGGGTGTTTCCCTACTTCCCTTTCTTTTCAGTGTGTTGTGCATGCGTGTGTGAGGGTTGATCATCTTTGACTTCTTTCCACCCTTAAGCCATCCCTATTTTCAGGGCTATTTTCTCTTTGTTGCCCTCTGGGTGAGATTTTTCTATGCGATATTCTCTAATTTTTGCTTGGTGATTACTATTGTTCTGTCCATACTGGGTCAGCAAGGATCTTTTGTAGGGCTGAGTTTCTTCTAACATATTATTTGAGTATTTCCTTGTATGGGAAAACTCTTACTTTTGCATTTGCATTATTTTCCTTCAACTTTTGGTGTACACAACACCACTCTCTCCTCTTCTTCATTGTGTCTGCTGACAGGTCTGAGAATATTCTTATTTAGAAACATTTATATGTGATTGCTTCCCCCCCCCCCTACTAATTGCTTTCTTGATTTTCTCATTTTTCTCAAAGTTGGATAGTTTAACTAGTATGTGTCTTGGTGACTTCTTCTTGGGATTCAGTACAGCTGATTTTCTTTCAGCCTGATGAATGATTGTCTAGGAGACACAGCAAAAGCAGTTATCATCAAAAGATTCATAGCAATATACGCACACTTGAAAAAGGAAGAATGCCTCATAACTGATATGCTGACACAGTATTTACAGCAATAAGAGCAGAGTCAGTAGGACAACCCCACTAGTAGCAAAAGAAAATAAATAATAAAAAGCAGGGCTGAGATTCAGGAGAAGGAAAACAAGAAATTAATGCTGCTAAAAGTTGGTTCTTTGAAACGACTAACAAATTTGAAAAAGTGCTAGCAGATTTCACTAAAGAAAAAAGAATGAGGGATGCAAAAATGGGACATTACAACTGACCTTAATGAAATCAAAAGGATAATTGCACAGTACTACAAAGCATTGTAGTCAACAACTTAGAAGACATAAACAAATACTTAGTAAAAACTGTTCCTTCCTAGATTATCCCCAATGGACATCAAGAATCTCAACAAACCCATAGCAAGAGAAAAAAATAGACAATATTATCAAAGGATTACCAACAAAAAAATCACCTTCATGAGATGGCCTTACAGGAGAATTTTACCAAGCATCCAGGGAAGAACTGACACCAATGCTACACAAACTCTTCCAAAACATAGAAAAAGATGGCAAACTCTCAAACTCCTTTTATGAAGCTAGTGTAACACTGATATTGAAACTGGGTAAGAATCTCAAGGCCTAGATGGAGGGAGGAAGTTTTGAGAGTGATTATGGCAACAACTGTGCAAAATGAGGTCTGCATACAATTGATGTTTGTATGGATCATAAGGGGAGGTGTATGAGTACCCTTAAAAGGATCACTAAAAAAGGAGGGGAGGGGGAAGGAGGAGCTTATGCCAAGGACTCAAGTGGAAAATGTTTGGAAATGAATGCAGTAACAGGTGTGCAAATGTGCTTGATACGGATGATGTATTGAATGCTATAATAGCTGTAAGAGCCCCCAATAAAATTATTTTTAAAAAAAGAATTGAGAACTACAGACTGATAACCCTAATGAACTTTGAGGCAAAAATCCTTAATAAAATACTGGGCAATAGAATACAAAATATGTAAAACGAATAATTGACCATGACCAAGTAAGTTTCACACCCAGGATGTAGGGATGATTCCACATGCAAAAGAGCATTAATATCGTTTGCCACATTGACATGAAAACTATAAGAACCACATGATGATATCAATAGATGTGGAAAAAGCATTTGACAACTTCCAACACCAATTCTTGTTTAAGACACTCCAGAAGATAAGAACAAGAAGGAAAACTCCTCAAGATAATACAAGCTACATGTGAAAAACCAACAGTCAATGGAGAAAAGACAAATACTGGTCCCACTGAAAAAGGGGGCCAGATAAGGATGTCCTTTCTCCCCACTCTTATTTAATATCGTACTGGGGGTTTTAGCTAACAGCATAAAGCAAAGAAAAGACATCCTTCTGGGGAAGAAAGAGGTGAAACTCGCTATTTGCAGATGATTTTATATATGGAAAATCTCAAAAGCTTCACAAGGGGAGGACTAGAAGCAATAGAGGAGTATGGCAGAGTGGCAGGATACATAATCAGTAATCAGAAGTCTATCAGACTGCTATGCACATTGGATAAGATCACAGAAGTGGAGATCAAAAAGAGGTACCTTTTACAATAAGCAAGCACAAACTGAAAACTGAAATATCAAGGGACATACCCGACTAAAAGAACAAAAGATCTATATGAGAAAAATTACAGAACACTATTAAAAGAAAGGAAGAGTAACCTCAATAAATGGAAGAATATCCAACCTTTGTGGATAGGAAGGTTCAATATAGTAAGGAAGTCAGTTATACCCAAGGCACTGTATAAATTTAGTGTAATTCCGATACAATTGCCCTCGTGTTTCTTCAAAGAAATAGGAAAAATGATTGCCAACTTCATAAGGATAGGGAAAAAGCCCCAAATTAGCAGACAACTCCTCAAGCAGAAGGCCACCATGGGAGGGCTTGCTTTAGCTGACTTTAATACATATTATACGGCCAAAGTGGTTAGAACAGCATGGTATTGGCATAATGATACTCAGACCAATGGAAAAGAACTGAAAACCCAGAAATGAAACCATCAGCATACAGAATCTAATTTTTAATAAGTGCCTCAAAAACATCTAATGGAAAGCAGGTGAACTTTTAAACAATAGGTGGTAGTAAAAATGGATATCTACCTATAGAAAAATGAAGCAAGACCCTTCCCTCACTCCATGCACTAAAATAAAATTAAGGTTGATCACAGACCTCGTAGCAAAACCCAAGCTATTAGGGCCATCAATGAGGTATATGGGACCAACCTGAGAACTCTGGCACAGGGATTACATAGGTTATCAGAAAAAGGGAAGACACAAATACAGAGGAGGCACAAATAGACAAGTGGGAGATACTGAAGATAATACACCTGTGCACATCGAAAGATCTCACCAAGATAATAGTAAGAGTGCCCACAGACTGGGAAGCAATACCCCTCTCCTATTCTTGATTGAGGTGGAAAGATCATTAAAACAAATAAAAATAGACCAGCTATGATCTTTAAATCACCAACCTCAGAAATCAGGGAATTATGATAGATAGAAATAGAGAATTAGTTGAAATTTCAGCAGTTAAGTTTATAGTCATAAAACAAGAAATTAAAATACCTTTTACTGAAAAAGAAAATAAGATTTATGTAGAATTACAATTAAACACCTGCTACTAAAACTAACCACTTTTAGTGTATTTTAAGTATATTCAGAGTTGAGAATGCTCCTAAAACTTTTGAATGATTCTTAATTGTCATTATTAAAAATTATGTCTTATAACATGTGAAAGTGGAGTCTCATGTAGGACCACTAGCCAGGCTGTTCTTCCTTTGCTGATATATATAATTTAAAAATAGCATCAAGTTTTCTCTTTATCAGGCAACAAAGCACAGTCTCTACTTTTAATAAATTAATATAGATCAAAGGTAGTAAGCAAGAGAAACTCCTTTCCTATTAATATTCTGTCCTGATATGCAATGAATGTGAAATTGTGACCCTTCTTGTAATATTGATGTGGTACCACATACTCTGTTTGATGGGATTTGTTATCTTATTCTATTTGAAAATGGTGAATGATCATTTCCAAGTAGCTAACTTATTCATTCATTTTTGTCTGAGCCTACTGCCCTCAACTTAGCTTATTTAAAGGAGATGAGTGGTGTGTTCCAAGAAGAGCCAAACTCAGTACTGAAATGTCCCAAACTCGCTAGCCCAGGTGGTGCCATGGGAAAGCTTTGGCCACATCCCAAACTTATTTAAAACATGTCTCATTTTGGTCTGGGTTTGTTTTGCTATTGATTTTTAAATAAAAAGTTTGATCCCAGTGATGACTGAACCATTCAACTCTTCAAGACTCATATTTTGAAACAAACTCTCCTGTAGATTTGAAACTCTTCCCAGCTGAATGCATATTTATTTATTTATTTATTTATTTATTTTAATGAGGTCTTTGTTATGGGCCAGGTATTCATACTGGTTCAAGGTGACAGTAAAAGCATCACATACAATTCTCTTGGCTGTAATCTCTACAGGAGCCAAGTGCTGGATTTTCTCTCTTGCAGAGCTGATGATTGATTAGAATCAATGACCTTTCAGTTGGAAGTCAGTACTCAATCATTTTGCCAAGGCCCCTAAAGGAGTCCTACCTGATCCTTTTCTGTCATTGCATCTTTTTCTGTGCTCAGATAAGAAGTATTCTCTGCTGTTTTATGTTATTAGACAAAGGTCACTAAAGATATTTTCTTATTTCCATACATTTAATCTCATCTGCAAATTCCTGTAAGGCAAAAGAATCACATATTTGGGAGATAGGTAGTGGTTATCTTTAGGGAGTTTTATTATATATACCACAGCTTCATTCTTTAATGTCACTTCCTGATCACAAAAAATTGAATGTGTCATTTCATTTTTCTGTACTCTGCTTCTCAGAAGAAGAATCAATTTTGAGAAATAGGTAAACAGCATCTTCCTCTGACTAACCATTTTAACAGAGTCTCTCTAGAAAAACACCCAGAATGTTGTACCTTCCTCTAATTGAACAAAAAGAAATCAATTCACAGTGCAAAATGTGTCAAAAGTACAATGATTCATCCTAGAAGGAAATCCATAAATGATAACCAAAAACTGTAAGATATAATATAGAATATAGATACATAAGATCAAATGCAAGCAGAAAGAACTACATGAATTGGAAATTGGTGACAAATGGAATTAATAGGAGGACATGCCTTGAAGGGAAGGAGATTCCTTCCCCACCCCCCTTCCACCATAATCCTTATCATTGCCCATTCTGAACCATACTTTCAACCATTGCTCTGCTGGAGTCCATTATTGTGGTCACTGTCAATCCCTCTCATTGAAGGTGTTCTTTGTGATGACCCTCTATTACCCCAAGTATGGAGTCTTTCTACAAGGAACAATAGAACATGTTTAAACTCTATGCATCCATACTTGAATAAGACAAATATTAAAACAATCTGATTATTTATCACAAATATCATTATTATGCAGGTGTATTTATTTGTTCCTTTAAACTGTTGGAGAAAAGCTCCCTTATTAAAGCCTATACCACTAATCTAATTAATCTTTTATTGGTTATATTAATAAATTAAAATGTATCTCTCCAATCACTTCTAAGAATAGAGGCTTATATAAAAGATTCAAGTAGAAAGATTTTTTTAAATGATGATGACAACATCTGTACAAGTTAGGTTGATATATATGATTTCTGAATTATTAAAATAGCTGTATGAGCCCCCAATAAAGTGATTAAAACTACAGTCAAAAGAATACTCAACATTTTGGTTAGAGGACGCGTGCTTAACCCATTAGGCCATCAGAGATCCTTCTGCTTATATTAGGAATACATATTTAGATGTTTACTGCCTTAGATGAAACATTCCTAGAATAATATATCTGTGCAACATCTTTTATCTACCACCCCAGGAAACCTACATTGACTAGATGCTGGAGAGTGGATTATATAATGGTGTTTCAATGTAGCATTCTCTGACTATTGTAATATGCATTCTAGTTAGCAATTTCAAAAGTGCCTCTGTAAGAAGAGAGTGAGTTTTAAATGTGTTCCATGCGTTCTCACATACATAAACTACTAAAGTAGAAAAATGAGACAGGCTTAAAAATTTTTATAACATGATGGCTAAGCTTAGTTTTCTTTAAAGCACTATTGTTCATTTACCATTCATTCAGCATTCCCGCTTTTGCTCAGACAAAAAGAAACTCAATTTCTGTGGTGGTCAATGGAACTTTTGACAATTTAATGAAGAAATCTTGAGAGTGCAGAGGGTAAGCAAAGAGATGTTTTTTTTCCCCCTCCATATCAGGAAGTAGCACTGAAGTGGTAAATATGCGGTTTTATTTCTGCTCTTAGGATTGTTCTGTGGCCTGCCTGCCCTAGTTTTAAATTGGGAAAGATCACAGAGAATTCTCTGAACAATAACTATTTTTTCCCATTTTTTATGATTTACTACCTCTATTACATGGGAGTAGCAGGCATTTGCAGCTAGTTCAGATTGAAGTAGGATCAGGGCCTCCCTCCCACCTCTGCCTTGGTGCTTTTCATCCACCCCTCCTCGTCACTGGCCAAGGAAATTCATTGTAACTTATAGTCTCCCCAAAAGACCTGAGCTATATTCTCTCACAAGGTGAAAACATGTACAAGAGACGTGAATCAGGGTACACAAAGGTATAGAAGTATAGCTAGTTTCTCTGCTTCTTTTATTAATCTATCTAAATTCAATGAATCCACCTATGTTAGGCCAGGCAGCCCAGAAAAAAATACAGTGACCCTCATCTATGTATAAGAACAAACTTTTTATGAAGAAACAATATATATGAAGAAGACATCCCAGTCTAGCCCAAATCAAGTCCATAAGTCCAATACTACCTCATAAGTTCTTCCTTAGACTCAAGCAGCCACATGCAATGATGTAAAACTCAGGAAGATCAAAGGGCTCTGGGTGGAAAGTCCTGTGGATCCAAGGTCAGTGGAAACATGCCAGTGCACAGGCATGACAGAGTCCTAGCAATTAAGAAAGTGAAGGTGCAGAGAAGGGGAGAAGATTCCCACCCCCATAAAAAGAAGGTCACACCCCCAAGGAGGTTCTATTAAGGTATGACCTGACTAACAAGTGGGATTCTATATGCATGCTTCCATACATCTCCACTTTGGCATAACATTATCTAACTAAAACAGTTTCTAGTAGTTATATAGAGAATAACTATGAGTTGAAAGCAACTCTAGGGCATTTAAGGGCAGCACAATATATCCATTCCCTCAAGAGAAGTGAAAGGGTTGATATGGATAGCTGGGTGATATCTCAAACCTATGATCAATTGCCTGAGAAACCCCCAAATTTGATCAAAGATAGCTCTCACATTGTTAGAGACTGTTAGCTATAAAATTATGTAGTAATACAATGTATGTGGTTAATATCAACCAGTTAGGAGTAGAGTCAGACCTGTCAATCAGGTCTAATGACAGCTCCTTCATGGCATAGTCTTGTTAAGAGCAAACTACATATGGATGATCTCTATCTCTCTGTCCTTTTGCCTTCCTGCTTGCTAGAACTCTGCCACTGAACTTGAGAGCTGTCAATTTCCTGGCCTGTTTCTCCTGAATTTGGATCCAGTTAATCCTGCAAACACCAACCTGTAATCTTCCTGCTTCCTGGTTCACCATTCTACCTACCAACATGTGGCTACCTGTGTCTGAAGATGGACTTATGGGCTAGTATTGGATTTATGGACTTGAATTTGACGGAGCTAGTCTTTGTCTTCTTGATACATATAACTACTTCTTAATATACAGCTACATATAACTTATACATAGATATGTATCACTGGATTTGTTTCTCTAGGTAATTCAGCCTATCTTACAAAAGGACAACAATGATTCTGAAACAAGGTTTTATTTCACATTTGAAAAACAAACAGGATTTTATAACATTTGAATTTGGTTAGATCAGTGATTCTCGAATTCACTGAGAATATCACCAGTCATTGACACACTGAGGGTTGTAACTATGCACACCACACAGAACAGCCACCACATACCCCCTCACACACACATAGCAAGAATGTCAAGGATCTCATCCCACAGAAGCTCTGATTACATGCTTATTTTATGATCGACTTATTAGAGAAGGCAATGATGAAATTAAAAATATGGAAGCTAAAATGTAATATTTTTAATATTGCATTATACTTTAAAGCACACATGAAGCATACAAATAGAATTCACATTTCAAAATTCCCTGGATATTTCATTTAAGGCAAATGCTGGTCAGGAAACTTGGTGGTGTAGTGTTCTATGCATTGGGCTGCTAACTGCAACGTCAACAGTTTGAAACCACCAGCTATTCCATGGGAGAAAACGGAAGCTTTCCACTCCCTTAGAGATTTTGTCTCAAAACCCCACAGGAACATTCCTATTCTGTCCTATGGAGTCAGAACCAACTCAATAGTAATGAGTGGTTTGTTTGAGAAGTACTCATTACTTTCACGAAGGTTCAGCCTTTGTTATAGTTCTGCTATTTCTAGTTTTTTCCCTTAAATTTTATGCATAATTTCTAGCGAGCTGATGGAATATCTCTACCCTCCAGCAGCATTGTTATCAGTATCTTCTTTCTGCCTGAAACTAATCTTTTCAAGTTATAAAGTGTCAAAAACCTTCCCTGCTCAAATGTCATCTTCTCCCTAATTCCCTGTCAACTTCTCCAGAACAGAAATAAACGGTGATGTCACTGTGAGGTGGGGTTGGTTGCACACTGCTCTCTTTAACACTATCAGAAGGGAAACACCAAAATGATTCCAGGGTTCACAGAGACAGTCAAGCAGGTAACATGATGAAGAGCCCAGCAAAGATATAGTATTGCAAGAGCGCTGCCCTCCATACATCATTCAGAAACTCTGACCCACCCCTCTTACCCACCTGTCGGAGTGGGCAGGAGAGCTTTCACCATTGAGCAGATGGGAGGGTCTCTGACTCAACCAATGAAAGAGAGGATGTTCTGTGGTCAGCAGGGAGGAATGACTTCATGGCATAGAGCTTGGTCCTATGTGGGGAGACAGGGCATTTCACACAAGGAGGAGAAGGGATACGTGAGCCTTCCCAAGACTTACTGTACTGCATGGCACAAGCCCAGTGTGAGCACTGGAATTCATCACATTCTACTCTATGCTCCAGTGATGTTTAGAATTTATCTCTATCTATAACTCTTTTCATAAAACAAAATCAAAACCTGAACCCATTGCAAGCAAGTGAATTGCAAATAGCTACCTTTTAGCAGAATAGAACTGCCCAATAAGGTTTCAAAGCTTTTGATTCTATACTTCAGCAGAGTGGCTGGTGTCTTTAAACTGCTTGCCTTTTATTAGCACTTGGACTTTTTAACAACCACCTGCCAGGGTTCCTTTTGACTTTGTAAGTATTAAAAAAAGAATGCTTATTAGTTTACCTCTCAAAACCCTCATTCTGTGAATTTCTCCAGTATATACGCATTGTATTTAATTTTACTTAAAATATAGCAGGGCTTAGAACCTATTGGATGTGCAATAAATTTTGACTCAATTAGTGAGTATTATATGCTTTAAGATCCAATTAATCTTAATTTTAATGTATAGACCTAAAGACACTGAAAAATTAGGATATAGCTTCATTCACTTAGACTTTACAAAATATATGCACCAAGTCACAGGTTATGCTTCCTTTGGACTTTGGTGTCTATCGCCTGCAGAGGACACAGATTTCTGTTAAGCAGGAAACAGAGTAATAACATCATTTTAACACATCATACCCATCCCTCCCTCCAATATGAGCATTACTTTTAATATATGTCTAAATTAGCAGACATAAAATAGAAGAACACATTTCCAGTGGTCCTCATAAACTTTACAGATTGCTTCAGTTGAAATAATTCCTAAATTCTTAAATTGTATGGATTTCACTGGCCCTCTTTATAAAAGTGAAGCACTAGGCTTGTTTTATTTTACCACATCCTTCTTCACAGCAGTCCTTCTCTCTCTATTCATAAGATGCACATACATATCACCCAGCCAGAATCTTAAAATAGTGTTCTACCTTGAAGGGTGACATTTTATTGGGGGTCAAGCAAAAGGACAATTTGAAATATTCATGTCTGTACAATCTCCTTAACTGAACTCACCAGGATATCATGTTGAGACATCATGTCTCTTGCTACCTGTCACTGTTTCTGGCTAAAAGTGTACTATTAGAAATTAGGCACTTTTTGAAATCTTTTGAGTTCAAATACATCATAGACTCTGTGAAGACCATATTCATTTTTTGACTCTTCCATCTGCTACTATTGTCAAAAAGTGCATCGCTCTAATAGATTTCTGTGAAAGCGTGAAATATTGAAACCTCCAATATCATATTTCATCAAGGCAAAGATAAATTCATCCCAAAGCCTCCTGTCTTATTATCTACCTCTCTTAAATTCACAATGATTAAGATGTGCACAAAGTCGGCTATGAAATGCCAGCTTATTGCAAAGCTCACCTCACAGAATTGTGACAATTCTCTGTAATAAGGAAAAGCTTAGTGAATACTTGCAGTTACCCTTGTCTAGAACTGCGTCTTAGTGGCATGATTTTCAATGAAGGTAAGTAAGGAAGTATAAATCAGCTATTTAAAAATTAATGTTATATATCCAGGAATCAGATCTAGAGATCGCTCTCTCTCTCACTGACATTGACTTGATTCAGCCTCTTAAACAACCAAATAGGAGAGAGCAGAATGACTACTGTGGGTTTCAAGACTGTAACTCTGTAGGAATTGAAAGCCTTATCCTTCTCCCACTGCACTGGCTGGGGAACAGAAATAGATAGTAGATGCTAAGTGTAAGTGCCACATTCTTACTGTTTGCTCTACAGAAACCCAGGAGGCACATTCTTTATTAACTTTGCCAAAACATTGTTTAATTATAGGTTTTCAGATTTTACTTAGCTTCAAAATTATTGATTAACTACATATTCTATATATATACATATATATATACTTAAATGACTATTTTACTTTTCAATACATTTATATTATTCAAGAAGAATGTATTCTGGATTACATTGCAAATAATATACTTGGAAAAAGCAGTAAATAAATTTTAAGTGGTTAATCTCAATAGCCTAATAATTCTGATATCCTTTTTCTCTATCTCTCATCTTCCAATTTTATTTTAATAAAACTTCTTAGTGACCATGTTCAGAAAATCTACTTCTCTACAGTTATAAGACAGAATATGCCACCAAATGCTGTCAAGTGAACAGCGTTCTAAACATTGGAGCATTTATGTCATTTAATTCTGATGAATTTATCCCAATAAGATGTACATATGCTACCGAAGAACTTCTGCCAATAATGATTGTTTCCCAATGTAATCCAATTTCAAAAGAAACAAAAACTAATCCACTTGATATTTAGTTGATAACAATCAGAAAATTCATTTCTATTTTCCCTCTCTGAAACATATAAGTGCAGCAATTTTTTGCTCATTAGGCAGTGACTCAATATCAAATCACATTAGAATTTCCTATATATAAATATAGCATTTAAATAGAAACACTTCCGTATAATAAGGAAATATTTTTAAAGTCTAGAAGAGTTATTGGTCATGTGTCAGGGTCAAATTTACCCTAGATACAACAAAACGGGAAATTCCAGATGCTCAGCCTCACAATTATTATGGTTCAGTCACTGTTATAGGCACTGAATATGTCCGTCAATTTTGTTGAAAATCTTCCACTTTTTCTCTCTCTACCTTAACAAGCATGATGTTTGTGGCAGTCACCGCCGACTCTGGTGTCAATTTGAGGATTAAGAATGTAGGGGTAGAGTCTAGCCTGTCATTCTGAAGATACCAATGAGACCTGTGTGTGGGCATGACCTTCTCCTGAGAATTCTGGAAAATGTGGTAATTCCTTCCTGGAAGTGGGGACACTCTCTCTCAGTTCACTTCCATGGAGACTTTCTACTGACAATACTGGCTTCCTGAAATACTCAACTGACAAGGTAGGCTCCCTGTGAGACATTCCTGAGGAAAAATCACATAGACCTACTTTGATGCAGCAAGAAACCTGGACCTATAAAAGTCATGTGGAGACTCCTGATAGTGCAGAGACGCTTACAACACCACTGGATCCAAAGGCTTTCTACCCACTGGCTTGTGATTATCCTGAATTTGGCTTCATTGCTTGTGTTTCGTGAGCCTGAGGGACTTTTTAGATTGCTGTCGGACATATTGGCTAATATAGGTCTTATGACCTTGATCAGAACTGGGCTCGGTTATTTTCTTAATGGACAATTACCCTTTATATAAAACTCTCCCTTATATAAATATGTGTGCTTATGAATTTGTTTCTCTACTCTACCTGTACTAATACAATATTCTTTTGTAGGGACTAGTCCTTCCTGCAAATATGTGTAAAATACATGATACAAAATCACTCCATCTTTGCATTTAAAAAGCATTTGTATTTCTTCCAAGACATCTTTGTTTATTCTTTTGACAGTCCGTGGAACTCATAATACTCTTTCCATACCCATAGTTCAAGTGCATTGAGTTTTCTCTGGTTTTTCTTATTCCATGTCATCTTTCATATGCATCCGAGGTGACTGAAAATACCAGGGCTTGAACCAGGATCACCTCAGTCCTTAAAAGTAATGCACTTTAAAAAACATTTCATTAGGAGCTTTTACAGATATTATTACAATGCACAGTTCCATTAGATCAAGCATAATTGTACAATTGCTGTCATCATCTTTTTTAATACATTTTCTCTTGAACCTTTTGATATCAACTCCCCTTTATCCCCTTCCTCCCCTACTCAACTGCCCACCTGAACTCTTAAAATATTATATACTACTACTATTGACATATCTTAAACTATCTCATATATCCATTCACCTACAATACTGCTGTTTGTTCCCCTCAAGTGGGCTTATATACTAATCATTGCTATCAGTTTCCCTTAACCCACTTCCTTCCTCTCTCTTCCTGTGTCCTTAGGGAATAATTACTCCCATTACTGTCTGTGAGGGTTTTATTTATCTTGAATTCTGTGCATTAAAATATCTTGATTGTACAAGTATACATACACAGATCTCGCAAGACTAGTGAGGCAAAACTAGGGTCATAATAGTGGAGGGAAGAAATAGTAAATAATTGGAGGGTAGTTAAGTGCATCCTAAGTGCTATATTGCACTCTAGATCTATCATCCTTTCCATGCGGCCCTTCTGTGAGGAACTTTGCAATTATACTACAGATGGGTTATGGCTCTCTTTGTCCACACTTCTTCACATCAAATTGCTTGCTTGTTTTTGAACTTCTGTTACCTGTTCCCGTCAACACATCATGATCACACAAGCTGGTGTGCTTCTTCCATGTGTGTGTTGTTGTTTCCCTGCTAGATGGATGTCAGGTGCTATATCTCTTAATATCCAGACATTAGGTATCTGCAGCACATTTGCTTATGCACACATTCTATCTTCAGCAATTGTGTTGGGAGGTGAGTAGCATACCTTGAACAAATTCTTCTTGTGCTGAGTTAAGACTTAAGTAGAGTTCCATAGTCCATCTGCTTCTTATTGTATTTACATAACATATATACTCAAGTATAAGTTGAGGCATCTAATTTTACCACTAAAAACTGGGAGATGGTTGAACTAAAAAATTGGCTTATACTTGAGTATATAGGTATATATACACCAACTATTCACACATCTTTATATATTTACATAAGCATATTTATATCTAATTTTTACTACCTAGTTCTTTCCATTATTTCTTTTTTTCTTTCTTCCTTCTCCACTATCATGTTCACCCATTCTTTTCCTACCTTTCCTCTTGGATATATTACAATTGACCAAAAACCACAAGGAAGACTACCCACTCTTCACTGTGGATTTTAAGTCCTTTGCTATTCCTCTGTCCTTAAGGATACTGGGTGACTGCTCCCCTCCCTCTCTCTCTTCTTTGCCCTGCCCCCTGGAACTGGTGGTCCTGCTGCTGTCTCTTTGAGATTGCTTATCCTGTCTATCTTATACAATAGGTATCAAAAAGGAAAAACAAACAAAAGACCCACAAACATCCCAGGTCTATTGGCTAACCTTTGTGAATACACCTCAACCGGTTTAGATGAGGTGCCAATCACTCACTGTCCACCCCCTTTCTCTGACATAAGTCCATTTTCAGGATACCACAGGAACTTTTCACCCCTTGGTGATCTGTTGTACTCTCCTCTTAGATAGGCTGCCTGTGGGGACATCAGGCTGGCCACACTCCCTGCATCGTCTCTTCAGCCTTGTTCTTTGTAACACTGTGAAGCCATATCTCTACCTGGGCCAGGTCCTTCAGACCTCTGTGAACTAGCTGCTTTCAGCAAGAATGCTGTCACTTTGTTTGAGACTTGGATCTCCAGAATGAGCTTTCTCCTTCTCTCTCTCTCTCTCTCTCTCTCTCTCTCTCTCTCTCTCTCTCTCTCTCTTTCTGTCTCTCTCTCTGTCCCACCTCCCACTAACTTGGTTCTTCTGTGGACAGGAAAGAGCAGCCATTCTCACCAGACTGTATCTTCAGTACTGCCCTCTGTATCACTGACATCTAGGAAGGGGGGCATCATGACTTGAGCTGGCCCTGCAGTCTTCTCTGTTAATGAGTGGCTTCATGCAGAAACATTGCCTTCCAGGATTGGCATACCGGAAGGAGGTCTGCTCTCTCCCTTTCCTGTGGAAACATAAACAATGCACACTCCATGAGTGGATTAGTGACCCAAACTCCCAATGCTCTCTTTTTTTTCTCACCTCTCACTGTCCTCTGTGAACCTTATGAGAGAGAAGGAAAAGATGTCTTTCAGTCACTGTGCTATCTGCATCTTGTTGTTGCTTTTTAAAAATTTTTGATGCCATATGCATCCTGGGTTTGATCTGACTCCCACCAAAGTACCTGGTCCTTAGCCTAGAAACTATACTTTATGTTCATTTTTCTCTAAACCGATTGTGCTATTTGAACTTGCCTAAGTGGACATGTGTTGTATTTGTCCTTTTGTGCTTGACTAAGTGCACTCAGCACAATTTTCCCCAACTCTTTCCACGAGATGATACACGCCATTGTATGCATACACCACAGTATTTTAATCTATTTGTGTACTGATGGAAATTTAGGTAGTTTGCAATTCTTTGCATTTGTGAACTGCACTGTAATGAACAATGGAGTGCAGATGTCTGGCTGTGGTGTGTTCCTACTTCTTCTGGGTATATGGGGATTGCTGGGTCATAAGGTACTTCAATTCCCATTTGTTTTAAGTATCACCAAATCACTTTCCATAGTGGCTGGATGGTATTTCAAGACCCCCAGCGGTGAATGCCTGTTCCTATCTCACCATACCCCATCCAATATTTGTTGCTTTCTTTTTTCTTGAATTGGGCAATCCTTTTGTGTGTTAGGTGGGATGTCATAGTTATTTTAATTTGCATTTCCCAATGGAAAATGACTGGGAACACTTCTCATATGTTTATTGGCCAGTCGGATTTCCTCCCTTGTGAATCTTCTGCTTAGATCCTTGACCACTTCCTGAATAGATAATTCATTTTTTTTCCTTATTGAAGGATTGCAAATTTTTTTACATTTTAATAATATACCCTTTTCCTGATATGTTGTTGCTAGTTATATTTTCCAAGTCTGTGTACTCTCTTACTCTTTTCATGAAATCTTTTCATGTACATGTTTATCTTTAGTATGTCCTACTTGTCTATTTTAGCTTCCTCTGTGTGTGTATTCTTTCCTATTTCTGATCTTATGTACTCACTGCACTAAATTTCTCAGGTTTGTCCCAATTTTCAAGGCCTGTGATCCATCTTGAATGAGAAATACAGTTCTTTCAGCACCATTTGTTAAGGGGGGCATCCACATCTGATTTGATGTATTTAGGGACCTTATCAAAGATCAGTTGACTGTATACAGTTAATTTTATTTCTGGTTTTTCTGTTCCCTTCTATTGGTTTGAGTACCTGTCTTTATACCAGTACCATTCTGTTTTGACAACTGTGGCTGTGTTTTAGGTTTTAATTCTTGAGGGATTCTTTGCTAATTCTGAGTTTCTTCCCATTCCATATTAAGCTGGTAGCCAGTTTTTCCATGAAAAATATGCTTGTTATTATATCAGAGTTGCATTGAACTTATTTAGTGCTATGGGTAAGATGGACCTATTTACAATATTGAGTCTTCTGATCTATGTACATGGAATAGTCATCCATTTATGAAGGTCAATTTTGTTTTTTGTGCAATGCTCTGTCGTTTTTATCAGACAGATATTTTTTGGCTAGTTAAATCTCTAGATAGCTCAAATTATGCTTGGCTTTTGTGATGAGCACTACTTAATTTCCTTTTCTGAGATTTTTATCTGATGTACATATAAATCCAATTGACTTCTGTTTGTTGATCTACACCATATTCCTCTATTAATTCCAGCACACTTATTATGGAGTTTGGGTTTTTTTTTTCAATATGGAGAATCATGTATTCTGCAAATAACTATAATTTCACTTCTTTCCCCGGATTAATGTCTTTGATGTCCTTTCATCACCTTACGTTATTAGATAGGACCTTCAGAATGAAATTGAATGGAAGTGGGGACAAGGGTCATCTTTGTTGGGTTGCCTCTTTCGATGAAATTGTTTTTGTCTTTTCTCCATTGATTATAACATTGACTATTAGTTTTTCATAGGTAGCTTGGATCATAATGAATTAATGTCCTTCCAATCCTATCTTCTTGAGTACCATAATTCAGAATGGGAGTAGAATGCTGTCAAATGCTTTTGTCTGCAAATATTGATATTATCCTTTGATCATTGTCTTTTTTCTTATCAATGTAATGAATAATGTGAATTGACTTTCAGATTTTGAACCATCCTTACAATCCTGGAATGAATTCCACTTGGTCATAATGGATTGTTAGTTTCATATACTTTTGTATTTTATTGACTAAAATATTTTTGAGGATTTTGTATCAAAGTTCATTGGAGATATAGGTTTGTGTTTCTCTATTCTTTTGGGGTACATACCTGCCTTTGGTATCAGTGTAGTACTTGCTTCATAAAATGAGCTTGGTAGTTTGCTGTCCTTTTCTGATCTATGGAAGAATTTATATGGAATTGGCATCAGCTCTTCCTGGAACAATTGGTAGATTTCTCCTGTGAAGCTATATGGATCAGGAGTTTTCCTAGTTGGCATGCCCTTAATAACCTTATCTATTTCTTCTTTTGCTTTGGGTATGTGCAGGTTATTGACACCCAGAAGGGATAATCTAGAGAGGAATAGTTTTTCCAAGTATTTTTCTGTGACTTCTAAGTTTTATATTTATTGAAATGAAGACCTTCGTAGTACTTCATAGTAATTAATCTTTTCATTTTGTTAGGGTCCATTGTAATTTCCCAAGTTTTATCCCTCATGCTGACATTTGATGTCTGTTTCATTCTTTCCCTGGGTAGGTTTGGCAATAGTCTCTCGATTCTGTTAATCTTGTCCGAGAACCAGCTTTTTTTGGTGTTCATTTATTTATTTTTGCCTTATCTCTTTTTTCCCACTCATTTATCTCTGCCATGATTTTTATTATTGCTTTTCCTTTGCTATTAGAGGGGTTATTCTGTTGATTCAATTTTAATTGCTGGAGATCTTGTGATAGCATATCAATCTTAGCTCTTTCTTCATTTTTCATATGTACATTTATCGTGATCAAACATCCTCTGCTAACTTCTTTTGCTGCAGCACATAAGTTTTGTTATATTGTGTTCTCATTCTGTTTGGTTTCTAAGAACTTTCTAATTTCATCTTTAATTTTGACCTGTACCCACTCATTTTAAGTAATAATGTTTATCATCCTCCTAGTGATTTCTTTTGCTTTTTTGGATCTTCTTTTTATTTATTTCCAGTTTTATGACATATGGTCAGAGAAGGAAGTCTAAGTGACTTTGTATGTTTTCTTTTACTCAGGCTCGACTATTGTTCCGGCATGTGGTCAATTTTAAAATATGTGCCTTGTGCACTTAAAAAGTATGACTATTTTTACACTTGCTTGGAGAGTCCAAAAGACTCATATTGGCTTGAGTTGCCTAATTGTGAAGCTCAGTTCTGCATCCTCCTTGCTGATCTTAATTCCAGTGGTTCTATCTTTCTCAAAGAGCAGTGTGTTGAAGTCACCTACTATGATTGTTGAACCTATGGTTTCTTTTTCCATCTTTTGAATAATTAGATTGATAAATTCTACCAATCTCTTGTTGGGTGTGCATATATTTACTATGCACATGGACTCTTTATCGATTTCTTGAGCATTACATAGAGCCCATCTTTACCTCTTGCTATGCTTTGCACTTTGAGATAAATGTTTTCAGAGATTTCAACTGCTGTTTCTTTTAAGGTGCTATTTGTTTGGCATTTTTTTTGGTCAGCCTTTGATTTTCAGTCTTTTTTTTTTATCTACAACCTTAAGGTGTCTCTTGCAGACCACATATTAAAGGGTTATGCTTTCTAATTCAGTCTTCTAGTCTTTGTATTTTAATGGATAAATTCCAATCATTGACATTCAGAGAAATTACATACAACTATGATTTATTTGTTGTCATTACATACCTAATGCATTTTCCTAGCTCCCTCTTTGTCAGTGTGGTGTGTATTTGTGTGTGGGAATCACTGATTGGCTGATGTTATCTTGGGGGTTGTTCTTGATGTTTTGACTTCTGAATGGATTTGCACTATGTGGTTGCCTCCTATTTTTGCTCAGTAAGTGTTCTGTCCAAAGTGAGTTGGGAATACTTTTTAGTAGTGCTGGGTATCTTTTAACTTATTCTATGAGTTTTCCTTCATCCAGGAAAACGTTTACCTCGCCATCTATTTTAATGGATAGTTTGGCGAGATACAGGATTATTGTATTGGTGTGATGCTCTTTCAACTTTCAGAAGATGCTACTCCCTTTTCCCCTCTTCTTCATGGGGTCTGCTGAGACTGCCTTTGTTTCTCTAGGTGCTCTTATGGCTTATGGCTTTCTCCTTTTCCTCAAAGTTGGATAAATTGATTACCATATATCTAGGTGAATCTTTCCTGGGGTTCAGTCTTATTGGTCTACCCTCATTCATGGATGATTACCTGATTCTCTTTCATTAAGTTGAGGAAATTTATTTCTAGGAATTCCTTCACTATTTTTGTTATGGATTTCTTCGTTGTGTCTTGCTCTGGTATCCCTATTATTCAAATAGTGTCCCTCTTCATATCATTGTTTTCAGATTTTCTTCAACTTCTTTGATTATCCTGTGTTATTGCTTTTACCATATGTTGAAATCTGCTTGGATTTATTATTTATTATTTATTATTGGATTTTGATATGGTTGGTTCTCCATTTCATTCAGCATGCTGGTGAGATTTCTAGCTTGTTCTTGTCCCTTAACTCTTGCATTTCCCTTTGATATGTGAATGCTATCTTTTCAACTGTTTTGTCTTTTTTCTGAATTGATTCCCTCATATCCTGTATGACTCTAAGGATCATCCTAAAAATTTCTTTCTTTCTTTGGTAGTTCAAGATCTGCTTCTTCTATGAGTGACATTAGGTTTAGATCTTCCTCTGACAATTCATGTTGTTTCTTGTATAGGTTGCTATTGCAGGTTGTTGTCTGCTTGTCATTTTGATGGAGCTCAGTGACATTTTCCAAGGAATCAAAACCCTGAGTATTCTTTTTGGAAGGCGAGCAAGAATGATTCTGAGGAATATCTGTAGTCAGTTGCAGAGCAGGATTAGGCTGTTTCTTATCACACTAGGGGTTTACTCTCTGCCTAGCCAGCTGGGATTGCCTATTTGGAGGGTAGATTGGGTAGTCCTCTCAGGCAGTGCGGGTGGGGAAGCTGCAGGCAGCAGAAGTAGTGCTATGCAGGACAATCACATAGGAAACCACAGTGAGTGTAACTCAGAGGCTGGCGAGGGTTGCCATGGCAGTGGGGACACAACTTAGGTTGGATAGGAAGGCCTGCAATGGTGGGGAGCATTCTAAAAGGTAGATGGGGTCCCCAGAGGGCAGAAAATACCATAGAAGGACTGAAGAGATGTCTGTAGTATTGGGAAGAACTCCAAAGTGCAGGTAGAGTGCTGGCAATAGCATAAACATGCCACTGGTGGGACTGGCTGTGACAGCCCAGGCATCAAGCTATGTGATAGCTGCATATTCTGTTATCACTTTCAGATATGAGTGAATGGGTGGAGTTTAACCTGTCAATAAGGTCATAGCTGGATGACTTCATTTGGAGGTACTAAAGAGATAAACATCTCACTGGAGACAGGACACACACTCACTTTCTGTGAGATATGCTTGCTGATAGGACACTTGAAAATACTTGAGAGCCCTAGAGCTGAAGGACCCACATGGAGACTACTGATAGCACTGAGATGCCTCTATTGCCACTGGATAGACAAGTCTTTCCACCCACTGGCATGTGATCTTTCTGCAAATGGCATTAGTGCATGTGTTTTGTGATTCTGAAAAGGACTTTATGGATTGGTATCAGACATAAGGGCTGCTATTGGACTTATGGACTTGATTTGAACTCATCTGTGATGTTTTGCAAATATCCAATTGCTCTTGGATATAAAACTCTTTCTTATACACATATGATTGTTTGTATGAATTTGCTTCTCTAGTCTAGCTGGACTAACACAAGCCACAGGTTGCTGGAGCTCTGCGGTGCCTCCAGGAGGGCAGGTCATGACAGCACTGTGAGGAAGTTACTAGTGCAGAACTCTAGCATAGTGCAAGATTAAATTATTAGTCCTGGGGTTTCCCCTCAACCACAGATCTCCCAATGCTTCCCTTTTGCCTGAATTTCCCATTTGGTTAGTAACATACTTTTCAATACTTTAAAGAATTATTTTGTTTTATTCTGTATTTCAATGCTGTACACCCTTTCATCTCGTAACTGCTGCTTCTCTGAGCTGTGATTGAGGACACAAACAAATTGAAATCTTTAGTAATATTCTTTTCTGTGTTAATTGTGAGATTGTCTTTTATTTCAACTGTGATTATTTATGTATTATTTGCATTAAATTACTTTACATATTGAAGGTCAATTCTTTGATTATCATTAATAAATAAATGGCTTATGACCTCTAGAGTTTCACCAAGCCAGGTTATGCCATCTGCATATTGCAGATTGGTCATAAGCTTATTGCTCAGTTCTGATTGCAAATTCTTCATATAGTCAACTGTCTCAGATTATTTTCTCAATATATAAACAAAATAAGTATGATGAATGAATATAAGCATGATGTACATCTTTCCTTATTTTAAGCCAGAGCTATTTCTTTTTCTATTCAAATAATAAACTCTTGCTCTATGTACAGGTTCCACTTGCATGCAATAAAGCATTCTGGAATTTTTAACCCTCATTATTTTACTCATATTTTATTGAAATGTTTTGCTTACCTCATAGAAAACAAATAAGAATTTTTTTCTAATATTCTCTACTTTCAGCAATAAGTTACCTATCTGACTGAAGTAATGATATCTCTTGTGCCATATTCTCCTCTAAATCTGGCTTTAATATTTGGCAGCTTCCTGATGATGTATGAATTCAATTGTGTTTAAAATTATCTTCAGAAAAACTTTATATTCATATGCTATAAATAGTTTTCTATTATTTCTGAATTTTGTTGGGTCACCTTTGTTCATAATAGATACAAATATGAATCTCTTCCAGTTTGTTGGTTAGGTACCTGTCATCTAACTTTCTCATCATATGTAACTGAGTGCTTCTTTGAACATTTCTTTTAGTTTCTTTGAACATTTCAATTGGTGTCCCATCAATTTATAAACCTTGTTTTTGCTAATTTTTTCAATGAAGCTTAACTCCTGTCTGTGTCAGTTACATAATTTTCTGTCAATTTGAGTGAATGGGGAGTGAGGGTGGGGGAAGTCTAACCTGTCAATAAGGCCATAGCCAATGAGGTCTCTGTGTGGGCCTGGCCTTCTCCTGTGGATTCTGTAGACTTCTCTCTTCTACCCTGGAGACTGGACACACTCTGTTGTACATTCTAGTTGATAAGCCACATGGAGCTAAGCTGAAGGAGTCAGAGCCTGGAGCTGGACGAGTCAGGTGGAAACCCAAAACAGTGCTGAAATGCATTTCCCCCACTGGATCCATAGACTTTCCACCCACTGGACTGTGATCTTCCTGAATTTGGCATCATTGTATGTGTTTCCTGAAACTGAGGAGGAATTTCTAGCCTGGTGTCAGATATATAGGCTAATATCAGATTTATGGACTTGATTTGGAGAAGTCAGGGATGTCTAATCAATATAGAATTGCTCTTTGATATATATGGGTGTCTCTGGATTTGTTTTTCTTGTCAACTCAGATTAACATGCTTTCTTTCACTACTATGATTTGAATTACTATTCTGATCTTATGATACCTCTTCAAATAATTGAATACTGACCCATTAATTTGGAAAAGTGATTCCATGTATGCCTTACATCTTTCTTTGCTGCTTCCCACATCATTCAATATTTTGCCCATGGAATACTTCAATATTGCAATTGACATCTTGAATCTTTTCTTGTCATTTAGTTTTTGATATGTAGTACATGTTCTTCCTTTTTGATTTTCTAATTCCAGATCAATGTACATTTCATTATAATACACTATTTTGTTTTAGTGAGCTGTTGTCTGATACCTTCTGTTCAGTGATTTTACTCCATCGTTTCTTCTATTTATTTTAGCTACTACATATTTAAGAGCAAATTTCAGTCTCTTTTGACATCCATTTTGATACTTTGCTTCTCTCTTGTTTTTCTAATGATCTTTAACTTTCTTCATATGTGATATTATTTAAGTCATCATGATGTCTTCTATCATAAATTTGAATGAGTAAAATCTGTTTTTAAGATGCCCACTAAATTCAGATGGGGTAAAATCAAGATTGCATGTTGGCTTTCATTGACTTGGTTTAGCATACTGTAGTTTCCACTTGAATTGTAATACAAACTTTCCTTTATGCAATTGATGATGGTTGTGTTTGCACTGACATCAAGTTGATGTTGACTCATAGCAACTCTATTGGACATGGTAAAACTATTCCTGAGGGTTTCTGAATCTCTAGCCATGTATGAGAGCAGAAGGCCCTGTCTTTCTCCCACGATGGTTGTATTGCACTGGAATTTTAAGAGAAATAATGCCAGTGACACTCATATGTGCACTAGAATGAACATCATATGAAAAAAATAATTTTACATCAAGAGATCAACCCTGTCCATCTCAAAATCAGGGGGCAGATGCTAACAGAAGGCCCTTTTAGATACATGCAGCTGCCTCCTGATGAAGCAGGGCAATAAATTGGAATGCTGAGAGATCACAGACTAGTAGGTGCAGTCGCATAGATCCAAGTTAGGCAGGAACAGGATACGGTGATAGCGGCTCCCAAACCCAACATTTTCTATTTCCTACTGGCTGCAAGATGGCAGCAAGCAGGAAGAAGTGGGACAAAAGAGAGAGACTAGTTGTCCACAGTTTCTCTTATTTTTAAAATAGCCAAACCTGAAAGAAGAAACCATTAGGCTGTGTCCTAATTGAGAGATGAAACTCCACTTAGACTTTTCCACAAGTGTAACCATGTTGTCACAAAACTTGACAATCACACAGTTGATATGTTCCACATTTTCCCAGGACCTCGTTTTTTGCTGATGATAATTTTCATTTTCTCTAATATTTGTCCATAGTCACTTCCCATGGATGTAGTCTATTTGATTTCTGTATAGTCCCTTTGACAAGGCTCATGTGTCTAGTGGCCATTTATTTGTGAATATAAGTCTTCAGTCTTGAAAAAGTCTGTCATGCGATCTCCATCTGAGTTTTATTGCCAAGACAATATTTACTAGTCCTGCCATTTTGCTTCCAGCTTGTGAATTTTAATTGTTAGTAATTATTAATGTATCGTTAATGCAAGTTTGATCACTTTTAGCTGAAGTTGTTTGCTGTTACCATTATTGCTACTTACTGTACAAACCGTCTGACTCATAATGATCCCTAAAAACAACAGAAAAAACTCTGTACTGCATATGTTACCCTCACAAATGTTCTTATATTTGAATGCCTTCTTGCAGTGTCTGTCCGTCTTGCCAAGGGTCTTCATTTCCTCTGCCACTCCACTTTACTAGTCATGATGTCCTTCTACAAGGACTGGTCTCTCCTGATAACATGTCTGAAGTATGTGAGTAAAGTTTCACAGTCTTTGTTTCTAAAGAGCATTCTGGTTGCATTTCCTCCAAAATAGATCTGTTTGTCCTTTGGTCATCCACAGAATATTTTTAATTTTTATTTCATTGGGGACTATTGCAGCTCTTAGCACAATCCATACAAATAACCATTTTGTCAAACACAGGTGTAAAAACATTGCCATAGTCTTTTTCAAACCATTATATTTCTACATGAACTCCAGGCATTAATTCCTATTTTTTCCTTCTCTCCCCAACCCTGCATTCCCCATGACCTCATGATGTTTTATAAATTCTTTTTTTGTTGAATGTTTTAAGCTGATTTCTGTTCTGTATCATTTCACCAACTTTTCTGTTGTTCATCCCCCTGGAAGGGGTGCCATACATCAGTCATTGTGCTTGCCTCCCCCTTACTCCTCCCACACCACCCTTACCTTCCTACCCTCTATTTGTAAGATAGAATTGGGGTCATGGTAGTGGGAGGGAAGAAGTATTAAAGAAGTAAAGGAAG
This sequence comes from Nesogale talazaci, assembly GCA_004026705.1. Taxonomy (NCBI): domain Eukaryota; kingdom Metazoa; phylum Chordata; class Mammalia; order Afrosoricida; family Tenrecidae; genus Nesogale; species Nesogale talazaci. The sequence goes on from PVJH01002839.1 coordinate 150,090, forward strand.
GTTGTGTGTTTCGTCAGTGCTGCACTGCACCCTGACTGATTCTTCTCTTTTTTGTGGTCCTTCTGACAGGGGTTATCCAATTCACTATGGATGGGCTTTGGTTTTACCCACACACCCCATTTCCATTGATATGATCTTTGTTCATTTGTTTTGTTTTGGGTCTTTGATGCCTAGTACTTCATCCTATCTATACCTCATGATCTCATGTGCTGGTGTGCTTTTTCCATGTGGGCTCTCTTGCGTATCAGCCAGATGACCACTTGTAAATTATAAGGACAACATATATGTTGTTGAGCTCATCTGTGTGCAGTATTGACAGATGCAGAAAAAAAGCATTCAGCAATATCCAGCACCAATTCCTGTTTAAGACACACAAGAAGAAATAAGTGGGAGGAAAATTCCTCAATATAATACAAGTTATACATGAAAAACCAACAGCTGATGTGGTACTCAATGGAGAATAGACAAAAACAATACCTCTGGAAAAGGAGACCAGAAAAAAGATGTCCCTTGTTGCTGCTCCTATTTAATCATCAAACCGGAGCCCCTAGCTGACAATGTAAGGCAAAGAAAATACTTCAAAGGTATTCAGCTGGGAAAGGAAGAGGTAAAACTTTCATTCTCAAATGATATGACTTTATATATTTGAAATCCAAAAGGCTCCACAAGGGGAGTGCAAGAAGTAAGAGAGGAATATAGCAGAGTGACGGGATACATGATTGACAGATCGAAGTCTATTGGACTGCTATATACATTGGACAAGATAAAAAAAGAGGATCAAATAGGTAGTTCCTTTCACAATAGCCAAGCACAAATTGAAATATCTAGGGATATTCCTGACTAAAAAACAAAAATATCTGTACAAGGGAAAGCACAGAACTCTATTAAAAGTAACCAAAAGTGACCTCAAAAGATGGAAGACTCTAAATATAGTAAATATGTCAGTTCTGCCCAAGGCTCTATATATTTTTAATGCTATCCAAAAACAAAGATTTGGAAAAACATTACCAATTTCATCTGAAGACGGAAGGAACCCAGAATTAGCAGAGAACTCCTGAATAAGAACTTTTAAATTTCTTCACCGTACCACAATTCAAATGCTTCAGTTATTTGTTTGGTATATTATACAATGTACAATGTACATATGGATATAAGTGAATCAAAAATACTTTGTATGTTCCAGGCCCACATAGTTCTCAAAGTAATATCCTTGTTTTTTCATAACTTTAAAGGTGTTGGTAGAATTCTTTGATTTCTTAATCACTAGCTTTAGCAGTGGTACAAATTGTAATAATAGCTGAATGATCTGAACTACCTTTTAGAAGTATATATAATATCACAAGAGTGTACTTTAAGAGCAATCTTTATATGTTTTTATTTATGATGAATATGTGTGTCAATTTGGTTTGACTAGAAAAATAAATCCATGGAAACTCATATGTGTGTAAGAGAGAGTTTTATATAAAGGGTAATTGAAAAGAAAGCATCCCAACCCAGTGCAGTTCAAGCTCCTAAGTCTGATATCAGCACCTATGTCTGATATCAGTCTATAAAATCCTTTTCAGACTGATGAAATGCTTGACAACAAATGGAAGAACACAGGTCAATGGATAGAAAATCTTTAGATCCAGTGGTGCTATAAGCATCTTTGTCCTGGCAGTGGTCCGTACATGGCTTCTGTCTCTATCAGGGTAGGTCCATGTGGCTTCTCCTCAGGAATGTCTCACAAGGAATCAGCAGAGAGAGAAATGTCTTCCCCCTCCAAGAAGGAAGTACAGAAATTCCCAGAATTCTCAGAATAAGGCCAAGTCCACAAAGAGGCTTCATTTGCTTTGACCCATTTGACAGAGTAGACTCCACCCCTTCACTCTTAATCCCCTCAAATCCCATATTCACACTTGATTATGTAACTACCTTAATATTATTCTCCTTATTTTGGATTTATTGTTCTTTTGCCTAGTGAACCAAAGATTATGTGACACACAAAGACAAAATCAGTTCATTTCCACTCATTTAGATCTAGGATGTTGATTATGCATTCCATTTCATTTTTGACAGCTTCTACTTGTCCTAGATTCTTACTTTACAGATGCTAGTCTTCTTTAATAATTGATGTCTGCAGACCTGTCTTCCCATTTGCAGTCATGCACTTCAAGAAATGAGGGTCTCTGAATCTTTATTCCACCAATGGCATTAAGGCTAATTCTACTTTGTGGAGGAAGTTCTTCTAAAGACACGAATGCCCTCCAAGATGAAGGACTCATTTTCCACAATTGCATCTTATAATATTTCACTGATATCCATATGCCTTTCTGTGGAAATCTCTCAGAAATGGACAGTCCATTGTTTCATCATAGTCTGTTGTTTCTATTTGAAATACTGGTGCATCCTAGCCACACATATGACATCACAGCTACATGCAACTCACCATGACCTATCACACTAACAGAAAAGAGGTGGTAAATCTAAAAGGCAATGACCAAGAGAATGATCAAAAATTTAGCTTCTCAAAAGTAAATGTCTAGAAAAGAATAATGGAATATATGTACGAATATGTCAGATACAACTGAAGTATGTGTTGCAGCAAGGGTTGTAAGAGGTCCAACAGAATGATTATTAAGGACAATTTAACTCTCATGTTGCTTCCAGAAAACAACCAATTAAACTGCAAGGGCATATCTTATTTCTGGTTAGCCAAAGGAAGAAAAGTCGACCATCAGCCAGAGGTCAAAGAAGCATCAACTCTTTGTGATATTTTTTCTCTAGTATCCCACTCCTGGTACCATAAGAAAGAGCTTTATATAAAGAGTAATTATACATTAAGAAACCATTCGAGCCCAGTTCAGAAGTCCCCATGCCCAGTATCTGTCTTTAAATTCTTCTTCCAAGTCATACAACACATACAAAGACACTGAGTGTAGGAATATCACAGGGAAGTGGGTGGAAAGACATGTGGATCCAATGATGGTGGAAGCATCTTAGCACTGGTGTAGGCCTCCATTTGGCTCTTCCAGCTCTAAGTCTCTGGCTGCCGTCAGCATAGCTCCACAAAAATGTCTCTCAGTGTTTGTCTTGCCTCTAGCAAGTTGTTTATCTCCTTAGTGCCTGCAAACATGGTCATCTAGGTGCTACCTGATATATAGGCTGAACTTCCTGCCTTCACTCTTACTACTCTCAAGTTCACAACAGATTATGTAACTACCACAACAATAAAAGTGATATATATAGAAAATGGCTCATATGGTAGGAGAAACAGGTGGGTTCAAGCCCAAGCAGATTCCGAGTCTGTGGATCAGATGTTAAGTTGGAGAGTTCTCCTGATTTTCATTGTTGCAAGGGCTGAGTAACCCAAGATTGACCAGAAGAACTTACAGTGCTACAAAGAAAGTCAAGTCCTCTGATGTTTTCCACTATTCTTCTCAATATGCAAGCTGTTTGTTAAGTAGAAAGAATTTGAGGTCCATGAGCTAAGCAATGAGTCTAGACTCAAATGAAACGAAACATTCTTTGTCACAGCTTCTCAAAAGCCAGACCTACTAGACAGCTAGTAGACAGCTAGTTACACAGGAACTAGACCACAACTCTGAGAAAACTTCCTTTCCATTACATTAAGACTCTTACCTGAGTAAGATAGTTGCTTCAACCTTAATCTTCCTTCATCCCGTGTCACAGGGGATCTCAAACAAAGTTTATTACATTATGTTGCATCACTTCATACGGGGCTATGAGGCCTTAGCTTCCAATTCATAGAGAGTTTATTTAGAACAGATAAATTGATACAAAATTCATTAATTATCATAATGACTAAAGTTGTGCCTCTGGTAGAAAAAGTGGATGCTTTTACATCACAAGGCATTTATTTTTTATTTTTGAAATGTGGCTGACAGACTTATTGAGAGGAATGATATCCAGTCCATAAAGAACTTATATCTAGCAGTGTCAAGCATAGAGGAACTATTCTAAGGTGTGTCAGACAGGGTTTTCTTAGAGGAATAAAACCAGGCTACTAGTAATTCTTTCTCTTTATATATTTATATAGATAGAAGCATATATATAAGATAAGAAATAAACAGTTAACTAATCTATAAAGCAGTACAATGGCCTGGCGCAACTCACTTGCATGAGACAGCTGGTAGACTGGCAGTCTTGGAGTCTTGAGGGGCACCGAGTCGTCCTCTGTAGAGCAATTTAGGCTATCCGGCTACAAGCAGCAAACAGCAAAGCCGGTCGCCAGCTGATGACAGAGTCCAACAGTCCCAACTCAAGAGAAGCATATTCCAGGAGCGTAACAAAGCAGGACTTGAAGGAACCTCAACTCACAGCTACAGAGTCCACGATTAGGCATCCCATGGGTAGTGTCACTTGGAGGTCGAGGTACAGGATGAACAAGGCAGCTGGATGGTCCAAAGACCCGAAAGCAAAAAGAGCAAGGGCGGAGCTTTTCTATCTCTGCCCTTCAATTGATCGCGTGTGTTCATTGGTCATGTCATCACAACACACACCTACCTATCGTCTTTGACCATATTGGCACCACAAGCTTACCTATCACATAAGGTTAAATCAATTTTGAGATATGCTCGAAAAGTGATTTTTATTTGGTGATGATTTCAATATATTGAGATTTGCAGTGGGAAAAATACTTAAGATAAATTTTTCAAATACTTTCTTCTGTCACTTTAACTGTAAGTCTATATTCCGGTCTATATTCCCATAGAATTTGAATCTCTGTTTCTGGAAAAAGAAAGTAGATATAAATTATGTGTTACTTCTGGAAAAAGAAAGTAGATATAAATTATGTGAACAAGGCAATGGACTTCCTGAGAACTTCCTCGAGTTATTTTCTTCTGGTCTCCAAACATGGTAAATTTTAATACAGGGATCATGGATTTCTATAGAGCTGTGCACGGAAGGAAACTTGGTGGAACTGTGGGTTAAGCAATGGGCTACTAACTCTAAAGTCTGAGGTTAAAACCCACCAGCTGCTCCAGTGTAGAAATATAAAGTTGTCTGGTTCTCTGAAGATTCACAGTTTCAAAACATATACGCAAAGTTACTGCATGTCACTATTAACTCTATAGTAGTAGAATTTGGTTTAAGTATAAATACTTGCTTATATTATTGCATCATTCAGCTTTGTGGAAGATATTTTTTACACCTTCTAGGACAACCATGCCTGATATGATGCAGGTCCATTCTAAAAGCAGCATGTGTCAGCAAGATATTTTGTGCACAGAAACCATACACTGCTAAAATGAAGACTTTATAATGAGATCAAGGTAATGAGCACAACAACAATTCGTAAACCAAAGACAATGTTTCTTTCATGACAGTATAGAATAGCAGTAAGAAAACATACTGGTCTGGGTTACATTTTCTTATCAGGTAATACTTTTTTTTATCATGATGAAAAGGAAAAGAGATCTGTGGCTTATATTGATAAGATAAAAGAGATAATGTGCTGAAGTAAATATTAATTTATCATCCAACTGACATGAATCAAAAGGAAATAAAGTAAGAGTGGGAAAAAGAGAATGGGGAAGCAGGACAACACATTCTAAACATAAAACAAAGACAAAATAAAATTGAAGATAATGACAAAAGAAAATATCATTTAAAGGTGGATTTTCTGATTTCATACAAAAGGAAGCAAATGTATAATTTTACTTCTCACTTCTCCAGATAGAGGGAGAAGGTTGTTCAGTTGTTAGCATTCAAAATTGTGGTACGGTCACCCTTACACCTTTACACCCTTACAGACCTCCCACATCATTGATAAAGAAACCTTATCACCCAAGTCAAGATGGGGGTGGGTAGGGTGTCTCAGTGACAACAATTACATATGTATTTGTGGCAGTCATGTGCTTGTGTTAATTTCATGATTGAGATGTAGGGGGGTGGGGGTCTAGCCTGTTAAACTGGAGATAGCCATTGAGTAGCCAATGAGGCCTCTGAGTGGGCATGCCTTTCTCCTAATACATCTGGGAAATCTCGCCATATTTTCCTTGTGAAAATGAGAAGCTATCTTCCCCGGTTTTGGGGAGTTAGTCTCAGAGATGATGAATCATGGACAAGATAAGATGGCAGCATATGATGAACCGGAAAAGCCACAGGGCTTGGCCCTGATGGAGCCAGACCTCCGAAGCTGGAGAGGCCATGTGGAGACCTCTGCCAGCGATGAGTTGCTTTTGCCACCACTGGATGCTGTTGATGGACCCTGAGCCCTGAAAGTGAGGAGCCATGGAGAGACCTCTGCCAATGCCAGGATTCTGCACCCACTGACCTGTGACTTCGTGAGTCGGAAAGAGACATTATAGACTGTTATTGGGCATATGAGCTAATATCAGACTTATGACTTTGAACTGAACTGGGTTGGGATGCTTTCTCAGTGTTCCATTTCTCTTGTATATAAACCTTTTCCTTATATCCATATGCATACCTGTGAAATTTGTCCCTCTAGTCTACCCGGAATAACACAGTATTGATGCGGGGGTTGGAGAACTGACTCTTAAAAATACTTATTTGGAATGCATGAGAAGAATATCTTTTGACTGAGTTTCCTTATTTCCATCATGTGCTCTAGATGGCATCAGAGGTGCTCAAACTATGGCCCACAGTTCACCTGGGACTCACCAAGGACATTTATCTGGCCTTCCTGTTTAGCAGCTAGCTTTCCCCGGGTCACAGTGCACATGGGTGCACTGTACAGGTACACTCTCCAACTCCCTTCCTTCTCTCTGTCTCTGTCTTGCTGACTCCTCCTCTCAGTCTGGGGTGTGATTGGGCGAGTAGCGAGCTTGCCTGTGCAGAGCCTGAGGACATAAGTAAGGACAAGTTAGGATTTTTTTTGGAGGTTAGAGGTCTTTTTTTTTTTTTTTAATTTTGCAGTTGGTAGGGTCTTTTTGTGGTTACTGGGGGCCTTTTTTCTGGTTAGGAGAGGCTTTTTAAAAAAAGCTGGTTAGTTGGTTGGGGGTGGTTGCATCACAGTGATAACACAAATAGTCTGTGCTCAGTGCTAATGCAAATTGTCAGTACTCAGAGGTAATGCAGATGGTCAGTGCTTACTGATAGTAATTATTGTCAGTGGTCAGTGTAAATGCAAATGATCAGTGCTCAGTGTTATCACACGGGATCCCCAAACTGGTAATCTGCCTAGACCCCCATGGGAACTTAATCTGCCTCTGAAGACAGCCATAAAGTAAGAAACCCAATTTAATTGACAGTAAGTGCATTTATATTCTGATTGCTATTCAGTTGTGCATGATGCTGTATGGTGTGTGCTCTGTAAAGCTCAG